>CAIGQW010052735.1:3640180-3654193 GCA_903798125.1 Danio choprae | reverse complement strand
CACACACACACACAAAATTAACATAACACATACTTTCAAATTACTTTTATTAAAAAGTATCTTAGCAACACATTTGGTTACTTAAAAAAAAGTACAAATATTATAATATATTACTTTTAAAAGTAATTTTACCCGACACTGTCTCCAACAGGGTTTCACATTCACATTCATGGTTCAAGCACTGAGTTACATCGGGGTTTGGGAAGCGCACCACAGATTGATTAGAATGGGTTATAGTCTTAGTATTAACTGGAGCTGTGGCTAATGTTTTTATTTATTTATAAATTACATCTCAAGAATTGACCCGTCATCCAGAGTTTTTCAATCTGCCAATTTGTCAGAAACCATAAACTACTGTAGATTAACATCATGGGGTTTTTATATTGGACTTGCAAATACAACTAGAACCACTTGCTTGGTAAACAAAGTAAGTCTATCATATAATAAAATATATCTACTTAAATACATAAAATATTACTTTATAAACTGTATTGTACATAAATCATATACACATTAGCATATTATTCAATAGTATTACCGCAATTAATATATAAATAGAATATATACTGTATATAATTACACACATTTACAAAAGTAAATAAATAGACTTGATGTTGGGCTAAAAAATAGCAGATTCTGTACTGATATGTGAGGAATCTGCTGCTGTCAATCTCATTTTGCAGGTGATGCAAGTTCAAATATACCCTCACATCTAGAATAATGTTGTTAATATTTTTTATTTCAAGTTACTTTTACCACCACTTGAATATATATTGTTTATTTCAAGTCACAGCTACATTTAATGCATATTTACAGTCCTTTTTTGTCTAAATCAAATTATTCATTATTTCCTCGGTGAACAAACTGGCAGTAGAAGTGGAAAACATTCACTGTGATATGTTATAAGGCATAAAAGTAGAGTATAAGGCATAATAATTGTCACTGTTATCAGATAAAACCATTAAGTTATGATTGAAACAGCATATCAATCATAGCCAGAGGTTTGAATTTTGAAAGAAACTAATAAGACGCATTAGGAAAAGATTCATTAGTGCTCGGTTTGGATCATAAACTGGTGGAGATTAAGCTAAATGGAGAACCAGGCAGTCCTGCAGCGGCTCCTGGATAGGGCGGCACTGGATCATACAGTCCTGCAGGTGGAGCTCCACCAGGATAGGGCACAAGGTTAGGCTGAGGTGGCATATATGGTGGAGGTGGATCATTCCAGGGAGGACACTGATGTACAGGTGGAATAATAACCACAAGGAATTTAACTGCTGGATCTGAAGCAAATGACACATCCAGAGTGACCTGAAAGACAGTCAGAAAAGTTGAATTTATTTATCACTAAACATTGGAGTAATCTGTGAACATTTAAGAAGTTAACTCAAAAAAGAAAATTCTGTCATTTTTTTACTCTCATCTTATTAAAATAAATATATGATTGTTTTTCTCCTACTGAACGAGCGGCTTCCATAAATAATTATTCACTCTTTGAACTAAATAAAACAATAGACTTTATGCACAGGGACTTTCAATTTTGAATAAGCCTGCTCAGATGCTTCTGGTGAACTGTCATGCCATTATAAACTATAGTGTGTAAGATTTGGTTTGTTTAAATCAGTTGTCTTCACTGCCTGACTGAGAAACAATATAAAGTGGGTCTCACATTGGATTAGAAGCACTGCATTCAATTCCATTGTTCCAATAAAGTCAAAATTTACTCTTCTTATTTTTGTATGTATATAGTAGTGCTTGTTATGAATAATGTATTTGTGCACTTCATTATTTTGTAAAAATGTATTTATGAATCTTTAATAAAAAATCATATCCTTCATTCATTCATTTTTCTTCAGCTTAGTCCCTTTATTAATCAGGGGTCACCACAGCAGAATGAACCGCCAACTTATCCAGCACATGTTTTATGCAGCGAATGCCCTTCCAGCTGCAACCTAGCACTGGGAAACACCCATACACTCTCACATACACCACGGCCAATTTAGCTTATTCAATTCACCTATACCGCATGTTTTTGGACTGTGGGGGAAACCGGAGCAGCTGGAGGAAACCCACGCAAACACGGGGAGAACATGCAAACTCCACACAGAAACACCAACTGACCCAGCCGGGGCTCAACCAGCGACCTTCTTGCTGTGCTAACCACTGAGCCACCGTGTCGCCCTCATATTCTTCAATACCCTACAACACAGGTGTCAATTCTAGTTCCTGGAGGGCCGCAGCTCTGCACAGTTTAGTTCCAACCCTGCTCAACACACTTACCTGTAGGTTTCAAACAAGCCTGATGGACTCAATTAGTTTGATCAGGTGTGTTTAATTAGGGTTGGAACTAAACTGTGCAGAGATGCGGCCCTCCAGGAACTGGAATTGACACCTGTGCCCTACAAAATGACTTCTCCACTCCTGGTCACATGGAATGCCTATTGGTCGCTGCTTTCTGCCTGCGTCCATTCATCAATCTTCCTTCATTTTGTCAGCTACGCCCATCTTCCAACAATCCAATAGGTTCCCAAGAAATGAAATCATGCATTGCCTTACATTTTCTTTTTCTAATTTCATGACCGTTTCAAGTGGATATACATCACAATAGAGAAAAAAAAGACAATCTCAACAATTTATTTACCACAGTGTTTTCAATGGATTTTCTGCGCTCGCCTGCTGCTCCTCACTGTGCTTGCATATTTAAAAGCTCTCTTTAAAAGTTGTGCATTTAAAAGTTCTCTCCCGGGACAGCATGCCAAACCTGCTATTATTATCACGCAATATCTAAGTGTGAACTCTTGAAATTACATTATCGATGCTGTAAAAGGAACTTTATGAAACTGAAGACAATTCACATCAACATTTCACCTGACATCCATCTGTGGGTGAAAAAAACACTTCTGTAAATAAAGCCAATTGATACCAGGAAAATAACTTTTGTGTTAAAGAAAAGAAAGATAGAAAATCATATAGGTTTGGATGGACATGAGTGTGAGCATTATGAGTTTTTTTTGTTTTTTTTTGGTTTTGAGTGAACTACTGGTTTAAATGTATTAAGGAATACAAAATGGCACCTTGAGCAGGTACTGCACTCTTATAATTCTGCAGTTTTCAAAGGAGACCATTATGTCACGTGGAAGCTTGATGTTCACCAAGAATCTACGCTTTTCTCCGGACGGGATGCAATCGCTAGTCTCTTGGATTATGTATTTGCATCTTTTTGTAGTCCTGCTAGCAATGAACATCTGTTGCTGTTTAAGGCTGTACTTCAGCTTGGCATCACGAGACGAAGCGTTGTCGATGTCTACACGAACTCCGATTGTTTCACCTGCATCAGTTATATGGAATTAGAGCAAACGTGAATAAATAATAAAAGTTTACAAAACATTAGTGGCTGAAGCACATAATCACCTAAAATATAGCCAGTTTTGTCTGTTGTTGCAGTCAGTGATATTTTTCCTGAGCTGAAAAGGTTCTTTATCTTATCTGTGCCATATTGTGGTTTCTGTATCAAAAAAAAGTAACATATAAGCATCCTGTTCTTTTTTAATCGATAAATAAATGCTAAAGATTGTTTTATATACCATAGTTCATACCAGTAAATGATCATTGGTCCCATGATTTCTGGGCACAAAGGTTAATTCTGCATATGCAATAGACGCTGACTTGAAAGGCCTCTTTAGCTTTACTGTCAAGACATATCTGATCCAACAATTAAATGTGGATACTTTTTCTTTAAAAGATGGAGGCAAATTTCTGGAAAAAAAATATATTACTGGTAATACATATGTATTAGCAAGTAAATAGAATAATTGACAACTTGCATGATAAAACTTTTTTTTTATTTTAGTTTAAAACACTTTTTTTTATTTTACTAATCACATATAATATTATTAAAAAAAACATTCCATAACAATAAGCAATTAATATGCAAACAATATAGAACAACTATAAGAGTGAATATATATTTGAAAATACACACCTATTCATCGATAATATCACTTACTGTTCAGGCAGCTGGAATCTAAATGGTAAAACATGTCTTCCTGGACTAATCATTTGTCGATCTGAAAGATAAAACAAACAAACAAACAAACAAAAAAGAGTCACTTTGAAAAAGTAACTAAATGTAACTAAACGAACTAAAAAAAATCAGATTACAAGCATGGTGTAATTTTTTTTTTGCCTGTTAACATCACAGCAAGAAATAACAGTGAGATGATTTCCCCTTTATGCACAAACATCTGTTATGTAACTTTGGCTTGTAAATTCTCTATGTTATGAATGTATACCTAAGGTGGGTGTGATTTTACAAAGTAGGATGCGATCCTGGATTAACATCTATCCCTACTCCTAAACCCAACCCTAACTGTAAGTTTTTCCTGAAATCAGCAGGGAATAATAGTTGGATAACAATCACGTAGAAGTACATAACCACAACTTTGAGCCTAAACTTAACATGTAAACTTATCCCTTAAATCTGATTGGCTGACTGGAATGTTGTTCCAGGAACATGTCCTATACCTGGTGAAATTACACTAGCAGTACATATACATAATGATTATTAAATAGTACTACTGCAATTGCATATTTTTATTTATTTACAATGGCAACTTCACCTTTCCTCGAGCGGCCTGGAGTGAGGTCTTGCTTTAGTTTGAAAGTATCTCTCACGGCCCCTATATTTTCTTTGACCTTCAGTCCAGCATACTTTTGCACCACCTGTAAATTTCACAAATAAACTGTCCACGTTTGAGTACTTGGTCACTTCCAAGACAACTCGTCCCTCTACAATGTCCCCACTATTAAAAGTATTGCTTTCATTAATCGGGTCATAATGGAGACGGAGCACTTTGATGGAACCAGACATTTTTCATTCTAAGATATCCCATTTGCTCTTCCTGTTCCCGTGGTTGAAGCCAGAGTGACAAAGTTCATGCTTTGGAGTTTTGTTTGAAGGCATGTCACTTCCTGGACCAGCATTGATCTTCAGAGTTTACTATGATAGAAGGAGACCCTATTGATTTATTTTTATTTTTTATTTTTTTAATAACAATTAAGTCTATAACATTAGCAAAGTCTATAAGATGAAAAGAGTGTCGGATTACCATTTATTCAGTATAAAAATGACAGTGAGGTTGCATGCATGTGTATTGTCAAACCATTGTATTTAATGGCATTCAATTAACCATTGTTATTCTCCATACGGTATAATGTATTTGAATACAACTAATGGAACGGAATACAATACAGCAGTGGTCACCAAACTTGTTCCTGGAGGGCCGGTATCCTGCAGATTTTAGCTCCAACCCTAATCAAACACACCTGAACAATCTAATCAAGGTCTTACTAGGTATACTTGAAACACCCAGGCAGGTGTGTTGAGGCAAGTTGGAGCTAAACCCTGCAGGGACACCGGCCCTCCAGGACCAAGATTGGTGACCCCTGCAATACAGTGCTAAGGTGCAATAAGAAAAGCAGCAGTAAGTCTTTTTTTTATAATAACACAGTGTTCAAAAAAGTCTTAGTAGTAATGGTCAGTGATACAGGGTAGTTTTAAAAGATATTTTAGTGCTGTGATAAAGGATTTTTGAGAAGTTTTCAGATCACTCATCAGCCATTTTATACCTGTTTAACTGGTCGTTAATACACATATTTAATCAGCCAAACACACACAGACACTTAGCAGTTGGGCATGCACGATGTGGTAAAGCAGAAGTTCAAATGAATCAATTGCTTTGCAAAAAGATTCACTGTTTTGAAGCTGTGAAGTTGTGTAGCAATAAAGGTTTTTTAAACACATTACAAATGTGTAATTAAAAGTATAATCTACCAAATGCAGTTAGCTAATCATTCAATGCCTTGTTTCCTCTGAGCGGTAAAGCAAAATTCGGTATGGGTCACCCTGATCAGGCTCGTGTTTTCACTGCCAATATTACCATTATTTGGTAGGTGTGGTGTACACCAGAAAGTTCACAAGAATGTCTGAGCACGGTTCATTGTTGTGCACCATCATTGTGTCATTACAGTGATGTGTTTCGGCTGTGTTATTGAACAGTTTTTTTTTTGGTGCTCCCTGTGTTGTCCTTCCCTTATCTTGTTGCATGTGCAATTCTCTGTAATCCAACCAAATTCAGCAGCGAGTCTACCACCCTTTTTGTTCTGTATTGTTGTGCTAGGTACTTTTAGGAAAGGGTGCCAAAAAGTGGTATAGTGCAGTTCACTTTTTTTGGTACTTCTAACAGTGGAAATGGAAATAAATGCATACCATACAGTACAACCATACTGCTCAGTGGAAATGGGCCATAAAATAATTTAAAGGGCACCTATCATGCAAAATCAACCTTTGGAAGCTGTTTGGACAGACATGTGTATGTAATACAGTATAGTGTGCACAAAGCCATAAAAGAGTGGTATAAACACATCAAGTCCCCTTAAAAAAATTCTAATTAAAAGTCAGGATCCAAGTCATAGCTTTTTTGAGGCCAAAGGCACCGTGATGTAGCAGTGTGGTTTTCCCTGCCCAGCGAATTGATTGACGTGCGTATTATCACGGCTCAATATATTAATAGTAAAAACAGGTATTATTATGTCCACGAGACAGGATTTGCAAAGATCTTAAAAGATCTGTTCCAATTCCAGTGAATGTTTGTAATAAAGAGAGTAAAATCACTATGTAACTCATGTTTGAATAACCACATCTGCATGTCAGTACAGAACTATAAACAAGGATGCTTCAATCACACAATCATGGATGTTAAATCATGTTTATTAGTACAGTAGCATAACGGATCTCCATACAGCAGCATATATTTATTGCACTGTCACATTTGTCATGAGTAGACATGCAAAACAGCTCAAAGTTCGCAAAAACGTGTGTGTGCAGAGCGAACTTTGTAACAGCATTTGTGTGTGGCTCATTCATTGTTGCATAAAGGCTGAATGACAGTACTACTGTACTGTACATCAAATAACCACTGGAAAAACATAGTTCAGTCCTTCTTTGGAAACTGGATCTCTGCTTCATCCATGTCTGAGTTGCTGTCTGTTTCTGTCACTGTGCTGTGTTTATCTGATATCTCATCTGACCCAGGAGAAGCGCACTTGTCAGAACAGTGGGCACGGGAACCAGCTCATTTGCATTTAAAGGCACAGGTGCAAAAAAGCTCACATTTCCTCTCACCCCAAAATTGACATAAAATGCATTCTTTTATTAAGTTTCAATGCTCATTTAGATTTTTTTTCCATGGTGGGCTCAGCTAAACACGCCAATAAAGGACTATTAACTACTATTATTCATTTTCGTTTTACAGATCTCTCATAAAAACATCTACAGACTCATAAATCTGATCTGAGAACAGGTAAAAACTGAGTTGTTTAGTGATTTGCCACTAGGAGCGCTCCAGCAGAGAACCACTGAATGTCTAAAATGTTTCGAAACAGGCATAAAGTAACGGAAATCATCTGACCTTAGCAATTTTATATACACTCAAAACCACTGATTCAAAGGTTTCAAAAATGCTTTGAACATGGCCATCGGAGATTACAGAAAATGAAGGTCAGAGAAGAATGGCCATACTGGTTTGAGCTGATTGTAAGGCAACATTAACTCAAATAATCACTTGTTACAACTGAGTTATCTCTGAAGACATAGCACATTGAACCTTGAAGCAGAATAGCTGCATCAGCAGAAGAACCAAACCAGTGCCACTCCTGTCAGCTGAGAAGAGCAGACTGAAGCTACAAACCAAAAACTGGACAACAGACGTGTGGACAGACAGACAGCTGTCTAAAATGTCTAACATTTCCTTGTTCCCTGAATGTAAACTGCATGTAAAATAAAGACATTATGTTGCTATGTGTGGCAATTGTGTGTTCTGGAGGGGTCCAAAAGACATATACAATCTGACAGGCAGAATACAAATGTTTTTATGAAGTTAGACACAGTTGCAGGTTATGTTTTAGTGTTGGTAATGTGCAAACTTAGTAACTTTCCCAACATTTAGTTTGTTTGGTGATGGTCATGCTAGAAGTCTGTGTACTGCTGAAAAATGCATCCCTGTCAGATTATGCCTCAACTCATTCCCCTATAAGGTTGATTATTGTGTGGTATGGTTATTTTTTGGAGGAGAATGGCTTGGATTAAGGAATCCGACAGTGATTTCAAGAAAGCAATGCATAATCTGGCAGAAGTATCATTTTTGATGATTAAAAAAAACACAATTTTTACTATAACTACGGGTATCCGCTATTCATTTACAATCGAGGGGTAATGAATGTTTTCCACCACTCTGACTCTACACCAATATCATGCCCCAGCGATGACACAACCCCAATTAAGTCTATCTTTTATTTAAATGACTGAAACACCAATCAAAATTCAATCTTGCTAACAGAATGTCCTTAACTAAGGATGTACTCACACTAGGCTATCTAAACTGTCCCTGGGAATCTTTGGTCCCCTATGTCATGGTTCATTTGACAAGTGCGAGTGTTCCATGCGACTGGCCGGCCCTGGCCCAGTTGGAAAAGGTGGGCCAGAGTGCGGTTTAATTGGGCTAGGGCACAGTACACTTGTAGTCTGAGTGCAATGCGTGCCCAAGCACAAAACTCTAGACACTACATCAGTTATAAGGGACTGTTTCATATGAATTTAATACTCATTCTTACTTTTCAATGAACGCAAACGGTCAAAGTTTATCAAAGATGCAAACCCCTCACTGCACTACAGCTGCCAACTTCAACAAACCTCATAATATGTGCGGCACAATGACTTCTATGAAAATTTATGTGCGTCAATGCAGTGGATATGTTTGAAGATTTGGCCCCGTGTAACTGTGTCCCAAACAACTCAAAAAAATATAAAACAATATACCTACAGCAATCTCCATTGTACTGAGTGATAGTGCTTCCTTGCTTTTAAACTGAACGGTCACATCATTAATGATGTAAGCATGCTCAGGCTTGGAAGGTAAAAATTCAGTGTGAGTGCAGGCCATCGGGGGAGAGGGGAGGAGGGACCATCGCATGCAGACTGGGTAGTGTGGGTACACCGTAAAATATTGCTATTTTGGAAGACAATAGACTTGGGACATGGTATTTCAAAATAGCGTGTTTTATTATTAAAATCCATTTTAACATAATAGTAATCTGAGGCTTCAAAGTGAGGTATCCTGTGGTAACATAAAACAAAATCAAAGATTAACATTTCCTTGTTAAATCTTTGCCATAAAGACCTAAGGCTGTTCTGAAGGCAAAAGATGGGTCTAACCCAGTATTAGCAAGATTTACATAATAAAGTGGCTGGCGAGTGTCAACCTTTGAACATTTGATCATTAAATTTATTTCAAAATTGTCCTAAAACAAGAATGGGTGTTGTTCAAGGGACAATAGTGATGAAATATTTCAATTAATTTCAAATGTAGACTACAGTATATTGCCTATAATATGAAAAAGTACTACAATTTAAAGGCACAATAATAGGCACTAAGCTTGAATGCATTGAGGTAACACCCTAAAAAAATGTATTAGTATTACATAGTATGAGAGGTTGGTTGGTGAAGGAAACTAATATTGCCCATTAGGAAAAGATTCTTTAGTGCTTTGATTTGGATCATAAACTGGTGCAGATGGAGCCGGATGGAAACCAGGAAGCATAGCATTTGGATTTGGAAAGGTCCCCGCAGCAGCTCCTGGATAGGGTGGCACTGGATCATACAGACTGGGGTACAGTCCTGCAGGTGGAGGAGGAGCTCCACCAGGATAAGGCACATGGTTAGGCTGAGGTGGCATATATGGTGGAGGTGGATCATTCCAGGGAGGACACTGATGTACAGATGGAATAATGATCACAGGGAATTTAACTGTTGGATCTGAAGCAAATGAAACATCCAGATAGACCTGAAAGATAATCATGTACAGAAAAGGTCAGGTAAGCTGTATAAACTCTTACCACACAAATTACAATGCATTTAATAATTTGTGAACATTAAAGTGAAGGTTGACCCAAAATTGGAAATTTACTAAGCATTAACTCATACTCAAGTGGTAACAAACCTTGATGAATTCTGAAGAGAAAAAAAAAACACATTTTGTAGAATGCTGAAAACAGGTAGCCATTGGCATCCATAGTAGGAAAAAATACCATGGAAGTAAATGGCACCGATTGACTACATTCTTCAAAATATCTTCTTTAGTGTTAAACAGGAAAAAAAATTTATTCAAAAAGAACTCGTTGTGTAAATAATGAGACTTAAATTTTTGTGTAAATTATCCCTTTAACAGGACAACTTCCTTAATAAAAACATTCAAAACTGTGTCTTTCATTCACCTCAAACTTTTAAAACTTTTTTTCTTCTGTTGAACACAAAATATATTCTGAATTTTATTCATATGTTTGAGTCCTTTTTTTATATATTTTCTTTTGTGTTGGGCAGAAGGAAAAAGTCAATCAGGTTTAAAGTCATATAAGGGTAAGCAAATTCAACATTTTGGTAATCTATTCCTTTAAATATAACAATAGAAGGGAAGACAAAATAGCACCTTGAGTTCGTATTGTACTTTTATAATTCTGCAGTTTTCAATGGTGACCACAGTGTCATGCGGAAGCTTGATGTCCACTACAAATCTTGTCTTTCCTCCAGATGGGATGCAGTCTTTAGTTTCTTTGGCTATGTCCTTGTATGCATGATTAGTGCTTCTTCCAGCAATGAACGTTTGTTGCTGTTTGAGGCTGTATTTGAGCTTGACATCACGAGATGAAGAGTTGTCAATATCAACTGAAACCCTTATTGTTTCCCCTGGAGAAATAAGTGGGAATTAGAGAAAACATATATACATAATGGGGGTAAAAAGACAAACAAACAATAGCATGGTTTCTGCAACACAATAGCATGGCAAATTTAGCTTATGTAAATACTATGTAAGCAAAAAATGGTACAATGTGAAGAGCTGTTACACCTTGGGGGTGCATTATTTTCTAATAACTCAATAGACCAGAGTCAATAATTCCACTTATACTATTGGTACCACACCACCAAGACACTGTTCGGATGTTGTATTTCAAAACACTTGTCAGGTTTTTATCCTCAAACAGCTCCTGTGTGTAAAACTAATTTCTTGCCAAAGTCTTCAACCAAAGTCTACCATTTATTTATTTATTTTTTTATTGGATTTTTGACTTCTTGTCTTCTGTACCAGATAGTGGTTGCTGTATTAAAAACATAAATGAATAAAAATAAACGAAAGAATCATATTTAATTTACTCTTTAATCCACATTTTACACGCAGATAGTTTAAATATAATTTATAATTGATGACAGTGTATGCAATACATAATTTGTCCCAAACAGTCAAACTAAGTCAAAAGTATTAAAAATCATACCAGTAAATGATCATTGGTCCCATAATTTCGGGGCACAAAGTTAATTTCTGCTTGTGCACTTGATGTTGGCTTCCAAGACCTATTCAGCTTTACCGTCAAGATGTACTTCACCCAACCATGAAATCCTTTAAAAGACGGAGGCATATTTCTGAAATTAAGAAAAATAAATTATATTATATATATCTTTTTTTTTAATGACTGACAAACACAATAGTGCATCATTTCATAATGTGGTCATCAGCTATTCCTTTAAAGTTATTCTAAAAGCATTAATATACATGCATTATAATATATGTCTTCTTTACTCAACACATGCACATCATCACTTAAGTAAATATTCTAGAATAATAAACAGTGAATATAATTGACATCTCTATCATCATATCATAATAGAGAGTTGCAGGGAAGTAAGATGCAGCACAATTGTATGCTCTTCCAGATTGTGTTCATGGGCTTAGAAGAATTATACCTGCCAAAAGATGTTGTTGTTTTTTTCACTGCACCCACACACTTATGAGCCTAAACATGTTGCTGATTGGCCAGCTGAGACATGGACTCTGTAAGGCCCCTGAAAGTGTCCTGTGGTTCCTGTCTCCAATATCAGAGACTTTAGTAGCACAGAGTGTTTTACTTACCACTGGAAAAAGCATAAAAGCTAACTTGGTCATGCGCCTTGCAGCCAATCACATTACGGACCCTGGGGGAACTGCCATGACAACAATGTGGCCCTTGTCAAAATAGCTCTGATCTTTATTCCTGACCATTGATTAATAGTACTGATTGCTTATACATGAATCTTAATGTGTGGCATTGTTAGTTGTTTAAAGCCGTTGGTTTCATCTGTGACTGATCATAATGTATTGGCTCATCTGTGTAATACACAACACAGAGCAACCACCACTGAAGATGCATTTAAATTGGAAGAAAAGTTTTAGTAGCATCACTCACTGTTGAGGCAGCTGAAATCTGAATGCAAAGACATGACTTCCTGGTTTGATCACCGGTCCATCTGAAGAATAGAAGACATGCATAGATTGGTAAGTCTGCTGTCAGCAAACATGTCTCATGCATTTTGTTCATTAAATAATTAACCCAGGACCACAAAACCATTCCATTTCTTTAGATGTAGATTTTTAGGACAACTTTTGGCTATGATCTAAATTCTGAGGGTTAAAAAAAATCTAAATACTGATCTAAATCTAGCTATCTAAATCTTAAAGGCCGGGACACAACAAGCTTTCGGGCGACCTTCGGTCCGTCGGTTAGCATCGGTCCAGCCAGTTGGTATGGTGTGTTTGACATGTCAGCTCTCGTCGATTATGTCAGATTGTGTTGACCCAATTCAACATATAGAATCTGCTATGGGCCGTCGGCTGAAGAGAGCTCTTTGATTGGTTATTCAGCAACAAATCAGAGCGCAAGTGTGATGTAGTGAAGTAACAGCAAGTAAACAATACAAGTCAAGAAGGAACACAAAAAATCCGGTTGTAATTTCACTACATTTCTCAATTATTTGCAAACTACATAAATTCTTAGATTATCAGTCATATTTGCAAGAGCAAATCCCTTTGTGGGGAGTAACAATTGCTGCGATAATAGTACTGAAAGCTGCTTTGTTTACACTTTGTATGTGCATGTGGAAGTTCCGGTCTTCCACTGTGTAAACAGATACTGCCCTCCCAGAACAGAAAAGAAACACATATTCCCATGCAGGCGCAGAACACGCTCTCTCGTTTCAGGCGGCTTTCATCCATTTGGTGTGTTCAAGGACAGCTTTTTTTTGTCCAGTCAACACGAGGAGAGAACACAGTTGGGTTTTTTTGGTGTTGGCATGGTGTGGACCGGCCTGTAAAGTTCTGCTCAGCAATGCATATTACTGATTAAAAGAACAAGAGTTTTAATATATTTACAGGAGGGAATTTATTCTTAATGAAACATGATCTTTATTTAATATTCTGTTGATGTTTGACAGAAAAGAAAAATCAATAATTTCTAGGGCTGCAAAAACTAATTATTAAAAATCAATAATTGTCGATAATGTAATTCATTGCAATTCATAACAAACACATTATGTCACATTAGCTGCTCACACAGCCGCTCGCATGTGGTGCAATGAAGGCTACAGAAGCAGTTGCAGGAAAAAGCCTGCACCCAAAGAAAACATATTTGTGTTTCAGATGGCCGTTGCTTGTTTTCAGATTGTGTATAATTAATTTATGCATATATAATTTTATGGGCGACGCGGTGGCACAGTGGGTAGCACAATCGCCTCACAGCAAAGCTGGTTCGAGCCTTGGCTGGGTCAGTTAACATTTCTGTGTGGAGTTTGCATGTTCTCCCCGTGTTCGCGTGGGTTTCCTCCGGTTTCCCCCACAAGTGTCCAAAGACATGCGCTATAGGTGAATTGGGTAAGCTGTATTATCCGTAGTGTATGTGTGTGGATGAATGTGTGTGGATGTTTCCCAGTGATAGATTGCGGCTGGAAGGGTATCCGCTGCGTAAAACATATGCCATCCACTGTGGGGACCCCAGATTAATAAAGGGACTAAGCCGAAAAGAGAATGAATGAATATATAATTTTATTATACAAAATACCATTATTTTAGATGTTTATATCTTCACAACTGAAT
>CAIGQW010052735.1:3565032-3589513 GCA_903798125.1 Danio choprae | reverse complement strand
GTGTGTGTGTGTGTGTGTGTGTGTGTGTGTGTGTGTGTGTGTGTGTGCGTGTGTGTGTGGACCAGATAAGCCTCTGCTGAAGTTCTGCTTTGGGTTACTGACTTTCTGATGTTCACAAGTGCATCCTGGCATGCAGTCAGGTGAGGAGAGGGAGAGGACGGAGAAAGTGAGGAGATGAATTGCATTGTGCAATTGGAGATGACAGGAGTCCATACGTCCTAACAAAATCCAACACATGAGAGGATGTGCTCATACACTGTAAAAAAATGAATGTTGAGGCTTGTAATTGTCATTAAAAAATTATGTAAACGTTAAAAGTAATGTTCTTAGTTTCTTTAAAATGGACTGGCTCAATTATTGTGGTTTTTGATTGAGACACCTGCATGTACTGTAATATGCACTAGGGCAGCATATATTATATATATACAACAGTTCTGTCTAGTTCTCGAATCTGATTGGCTGATAGCTGTAAGATATTAAAACAATATCAGCACTCAGCCTCTTCACCCTTGTGTATTACTCCACCCACACGAGTGGCAAGCAGAGGACTACAGTTTGACAAATATTGCAGCTATTGGACAACATAATGTGCTTTTTTAGGCGAGAATGTAGTTGTTTAGATTGCAACTATGCAGCTTATTTATAAGGAGAGTGCCTATATTAAATATTCATAATTTCTGAGATTGAGCTCGTTGGCGGCTATCAGCCTGTCATACTGAGCAGAGCAAAGACGGTTGACGTTCAGCCACAAGATGGCAACAGAGATCGCATAATAAGTCCTATGGGGAGAAAAACAGCATGTTTTCAGCGTACGTTTCAAACTACAGCTGAACAAATCATTATGGAACAGGCAAGTGGCATTCTAAGTCGATCTCTCTCTTTTGTATTTTGTAGTGCTGTATTTATACCATATGATCTGGTAGTGTTTGCTTTGCTTTGGCTTTTTCAGGGTTAATTAATGTGATCTCCTGATTGCAATTTATGCCATTCAGCCTTATAATCTTAAAATGTGAGCAAAATAATCTGTTTTGTCATCATTTTAGACATTAAACAAGATAATCATTCAAATACTAGCCCTAAAGTGATGTTTGTGAAGTAGCAACGGTTTCTGCTGTTCTGAAGCTCAGCTGCAGATGTGTATAAAGGGCAGAAGAAAATCGTTCCTCATACAAAAGGGTTTTTGAGATTCTCAGTCTCAAACATTGACTCTCTTAGATTTTTTTTGTACACACGATTATGCTGTCGAACTGTTGTATAAACGCAATATCACACTCATAGCAGTGCGATATGGCTGTATATCGTCACTGGGGGGACACTAAAGGCTGCACACATATGCTCCGGCGCAGCCTTCGCGCATTCGTAGACCACTCACCATGGCTGATGCTGACGCTGATGGCGCTAATTCCACTTTGGCGACCCCAGATTAATAAAGGGACTAAGCCGAAAATGAAAATGAATGAATGAATGAATTTACAAGCAAAAACTGTAAGATTACAGAAATATGGCTGTTTTTTGTCATTGTTTTATAGTACATGCAGGGGTTTCAAACTAAATTAAATAATTGATTTCAGTCAAGATAACTTTCTTCAAATATATAAATACATGTAGATATAATAAGCAGGCAGTTAGTGTTGGCGAGATGGTTCTGTTCTGGGCAAAACTCACTAGGCGACACAAAACGGGGAGAGCAGCAGCATTAGATTAAGAAATGGAACATTATTATAAAGTGTGACCATAAAATGTTAGTACATTTTCACAGTGAACTGTTTTCTATTTAGAGGTTTTCAAATGTAACATAATTCATTCATTCATTCATTCATTTTCATTTCGGCTTAGTCCCTTTATTAATCTGGGGTCGCCACAGCGGAATGAACCGCCAACTTATCCAGCATATGTTTTACGCAGCGGATGCCCTTCCAGCCGCAACCCATCTCTGGGAAACATCCATACACACCATTCACACTCATACACTACGGACAATTTAGCTTACCCAATTCACTTATACTGCATGTCTTTGGACTTGTGGGGGAAACCGGAGCACCCGGAGGAAACCCACGTCAATTATGTGATTATGTGAGAAAGTTCTAAAGAACTACATTCATTTAAAATACAATTGTTTTGTAAAAAAATAAAAGTCTGTAAAAGTTTTAATTTTATACATAAATAAGCAAACAAGTAAGTAAGTATGAGTTGATAATCCAAATTTTGATATTGTTAATGTTTGGTAAATCAAAGCATATTTTTGATGAACAGGAATATAAACAGCAGGCCTTTATAACAAATACAAATGTATAAATTTAATATTATCAATCAGAATAATATGTACATTTCCCAGTGATGGGCTGCGGCTGGAAGGGCATCCGCTGCGTAAAACATATGCTGGATAAGTTGGCGGTTCATTCCGCTGTGGCAACCCCAGATTAATAAAAGGACTAAGCCGAAAAGAAAATGAATGAATGAATAATATTCCGCCAACTTATCCAGCATATGTTCTACGCAGCGGATGCCCTTCCAGCTGCAACCCATCTCTGGGAAACATCCATACACATCCTTTCACACTCATACACTATGTTTCACACTCATACACTATGGACAATTTAGCTTACCCAATTCACCTATACCGCATGTCTTTGGACTTGTGGGGGAAACCGGAGCACCCGGAGGAAACCCACGCCAACACAGGGAGAACATGCAAACTCCACACAGAAACGCCAACTGGCGAGGCTCGAACCAGCGACCAGCGACCTTCTTGCTGTGAGGCGAACGTGCTACCCACTGCGCCACTGTGAGGCCCAATGAATAATATGTACAATTATATTAATGCAATATTGTCATCAGTAAAATATTATGACTGGTGCTTAAAATTAACATTTGAATACAATAAGCAGCAAAAACTGGTTTGGAGAGAATTATTTGTGCAACACTGAAATCATCAGTTGCTTTAATTAATACTTGCACACTATTTTTGCTAATTAATTCCCAACAAAGAATGACTGATTAAAAATGAGCACTGCGAGTGGACCTCACAGTCCAGACACAGGTGAATTGGGTCAAGTTAATTGTCTGTACTGTGAAAATGTGAGAGTGCATGGGTGTTTCCCAGCACCGGGGGTTCATTAGTGCAGTTTCAGGGAGGGGGTACAACAGGTAAAATATGCTGGTAAAATATGTGCCAGAGTAATTGACGGTTCATTCCTCCCCTGATAAAGAAGGGAATAAGCTGAAGGAAAGTGAGTGAGTGAGTGAGTGAGTTCACCCAAAAATTTCAAATCTGTATTTAATTACCCACCTTCATGTCATTACAAAATTAATTAGACTTTGTTCATCTTCAGAACATCAATTACGATTTTTCAGGCCCATCTCACAAGGAAACATAACTATTTTTTGTATTGTCAGAAAAATAATTCTTAAATTCTTAAAATATTATTTGTAAGAAAACGTATGATTTTTAAAAAGAACCCCACCCATCGCTGAGGGATGAGAAATTCATACTAAAATGTACAAATGACAATGAACAATTTAAAACAAATAAGCCACTAAATCTAAAAGTTAATAATTTATTTTGCTGAAATCCAAGAGATCCCTGATCCTCCAGACAGCATGTGTCCTGAAAAAGTTCAAAGCTCAGAAAGCTACCAAAAACATTGTCAAAATGTCTCATTAGCTGTAAAATGTCTGTTTAACTGTAATCTTATCAAGCTTTGAGAATACTTTTATTTGAAAATAATAATATTATTAATATTAAAAGAGATAACTTTATTCAGCAACTTCTTCTCTTTAGTGTCAGTTCAGGTTGTGTGTTCAAAACACTATTGCGTGTTGCGCTGCTGATGTATACCTCGGATGTGCCTGTGCTTTGTTGGGAAGTGATGCATTGGCATCCAGGTTATAGCGTGACATGCAATAGTGCACAGTGCCCTAGACATTCTGTGATGAAGCTGAAGCGAAGAAACTGTTGAATAAAGCCATTATTTTTGTTTTCTTTGTGCACAAATCTGGGTTGTATAACACAAGAGTGAGTAATCACTTACTAACTAAATATCTTTGTGTGAAATAAGAGAACAATCTTAAAAGTGAAGTTTCTTTATTGGCATCATTGATTTTACAACAAAACTTCAACATTTATAAAACGTTTGCGTTCCACAGAATGTTATTTATAGTCGGTTATAATGGTTAATTTGAGAACTTTTCACTTAATGTTCTTTGTGGCATCCAAATGGTTCTTATAAGGCATCATTGCAAAAACTATTTTTTGCAACTTTTATTTTTAAGGGTGAAAAACAAAATCATGTTTAGAATGATTCCACATAAATAATAATAAAAAAAGGCTGCCCGGTGGCTCAGTGAGTAGAACGATCGCCTCACAGCAAGAAGGTCGCTGGTTCGAGCCTTGGCTGGGTCAGTTGACATTTCTGTGTGGAGTTTGCATGTTCTCCCCGTGTTTGCGTGGGTTTCCTCTGGTGCTCCGGTTTCCCCAACAAGTCCAAAGACATGTGGTATAGGTGAATTGGGTAGGCTAAATTGTCCCTAGTGTATGTGTGTGAATGAGTGTGTGTGGATGTTTCCCAGAGATGGGTTGCAGCTGGAAGGGCATCCGCTGCGTAAAACATATGCTGGATAAGTTGGCGGTTCATTCCGCTGATTAATAAAGAGACTAACCCTAAAAAATCTAACCCTTGATTTATTGTATTTTACACAAATATGGGTTAAAAACCTCAGCATTTTTTAGAGTGCATAAACCTATTAATTATATGAGCAGCTTATAATAGCTCATTGCTGTGATAAGCACATTGTGAATTAAGTTATTGTAAAAGATCTGAAGATTTATTTTCTTCTGGTACTTCTCGTGATCAGGGAGTGAATCAGGAAAGCTGGAAGCATTGACTGTCTGGCACGTTCTCTACATAAACCAGAAAACCAGCCAAATCCAGCTTGTATCTCAGAATGCAAACGGGAGGATGTGTGTGTGTGTGTGACTGATTGTGCATGCATGTGTGTGTGTGTGTGTGTGTATGTGAGAGAGAAAGAGAGAGAAAGTAAAGCAGATTTTGGCTTTGTGTTTCTGTAAAGAAAAGCAAAGAGCTTCTGAATTGTCATATTAAGGGCCAAATTATTATCTTATGGTAATTGCTGCATAATCCTAAAATGCCAAAGAAAACTCAAAAAGGAAAACGGCCAAAAACACCCAGTTTGTGTTCACATCAAAACTCTAAATTTGATATTAACATACAAGTTCCTGATAATGTTTTACTGTACATATACAACTTTGAAATTATTGTAGAGATGTGTATCTAAATGTTTTTTTTTTCAGGTATCTGTTAATGACTGACAATATCCTTGACTAAATGTAAAAAAGGGCTTTTATCTACACATGCTCACAAGCACGTTCACTTGAATTCCCAAATTCACGTTTGGCTCTCCTGCGCACCCGAGTCTCCACAGCTGAACCTCTTGACACCTCATCTGTGGTCCTGCATTGCTTGCCTGGGCTTTAATTGAAGACAGTTTGTCTCTGCTGCGTAGCATCATCTCTCCCATCCGCCCCTCTCCTCCATGGGTCACTGAGATCCGGCGGATTCCTCCACTCCGGCTCCGGCCCGGTGCCTTATTGCTATTTGCCTCCTGCCGTCCTGGGAGAACATGTTAGATTGAAGTTATTTTATGCTTGGCTTAACACTCTCACTTTCACTCTTCTGCATCATGTCTCTTTGGCTTTCCCTTCTTGTCCTATTCTTGTCTGGCCTGTTTTGGTGTTTCCCCACATTCAAACACTTGATGCAGAGTGAGAGAGAGAGAGAGAGAGAGAGAGAGAGAGAGAGAGAGAGAGAGAGCAGAAGAAGGATGATAGGTTTTAGGGGTTTGAGTGCCAAAATAAAAGCGAGTGAGAGCAATTTGATATAAATCAACCGTCCGCTGAAGTTTTTAACCAGCTCTTCCAGAAACCAGCATCCGCTGCGTAAAACATATGCTGGATAAGTTGGCGGTTTATTCCGCTGTGGCGACCCCAGATTAATAAAGGGACTAAGCCGAAAAGAAAATGAAATGAAAAATGTGAATGTGATCGGCGGTTAGGTAATTATCTTTGCAGGAGTTATTTAAACAAAATAGGATTAAAATGATTTGGGATTAAAAGTTATTAATTAGGTTGAGGATTTAGGATTAAATGAATAAACAAACAAATAATGAATGAATGAATGAATGAATAAATAAATAAATGAAGTTTATTATAAAGTAAATGTATAGGCTAAATAGTAGAGAGATGTATTTTTTTAAATCTAAAATTATCATTTAAAAAGCGCAAAAAACATTAATGATGTCAAGTTTTAAAAGATGCACAAAGGTCTGGAATCAATTAGTAAATCATTATTGACATTGTTGATGCTTCTGAAGGAACCGATTCAGTTAACCGCCATTTTAAACACGTTGAATTACTCAACTACTGCTGGTTTTAGAAGTAACGTTAGGCTATAAAATTGTCATAGTAGCAGTTAATCGATAGTTTCATACCCAGGATGAAAGGAGTACGATTCAACAAACCGCGATGATCAGAGACAATACGTTGAAGGTAGGATTTTGATTATTGTTTGAATATTTCCTCAAATATGGAAAAATGTATCTACGGTAACATTCGCCAATAACTCGACAGCAGCAACCTTCTTATGAAAAGTGACCTTGCTTATAAACTAAACTGAAAAATACAGCATTGCTTTATAGCAACTCAATTTTAGGCTACTGTCTGGTCAGTTAACAGCCTTGTTGATATTTTGGTCCAGTGCTCCGTCAGTGGATGTAAAACGATTTTGAACGCACAAATGGAAAACAAAGCTGCAGTATTTGAATTAGTTAACAGCAGAAATGGCTCACGTTATTGTGAGCTGTTTTAGGAGGCTTGTGCTGTTTTGTTTTTGTAGTTTTTCTCTTGGCGTGAGCTTGTTTCACTAAGTGTGATTCGCATTAGGAGGATGAGGGTAATGAAGTGAAAGGCTGCTGTGTGAATGTGTGTGTAGTGACCCTGCAGCTCTTGCTCATCGCCAGCAATGTCCTCCTGATATTATTTCCATCCCTCATCATCTCGTCCCAGTATGACATTTATTGTGTGAACACACAACTTCACACTGTTTATACACAAGCTGCTGTAGCACACACATTCAAACACACACTTGTTTGTTTTACTACTTTCTTTTGACATCTGTTTGTTTGGCAAAACTTCATGTGTATTCACTAACAATGTTTGCTACATTTATTTATAGAATTTTTGGCGCTCCACAATTACTAATTGTTTAAGTTAGTTAATATGTTGTTTAATAATTTTAAGAGATACTGAAATGTAGTAGTAAGCACTGACATGTACGTGACCTAAGAGAAATAAATACTGTAGAAGAAGAGTTCATTGCTGTTAAAGTGATAGTTTTTTAATGTAATTGTAGTGTGGAATAATCATGGAACTGTATTTTCCATAAATTTATGAGTATAAAAGGTGAGATGTTTAATTTTAGGACCTGCATCAAATTCACTTTACAAATTAAATATGATTTTTATGATGGTGTCCTTGATCATTCACATGCTAAGTCAATTGCTACCATGACTTTGGTACAATTCTATAATGTTTGTTATTTTTATTGTTTTTTTGTAATGATTTGTTTTGATGTGACTGTGTAGTCTGCAATGTTTATTGTTTGTTCGTCCAGGAAACTCTCGAAAAACAGATTACAAATCTCAAGAGCAAAACAAAACAAACAAAAAACATACAAGCCAAACTAAATTAATAGTTTATTGCAAAGATAATTTGTTTCACTTCATAAGGCCTCAATGTACCATCAGGTACCAGAAGTATTCATTTAGGTTTCCTTTATATGTGTGTTTTTTTTTGACTCTCAAAGTGCATTTGATGTGAAACTTATGAATCACTAAGGACCTTCATTGTTTTATTAAAGCGAAAAGTCACTTTTATCCTGGTTGACCTAAGAATGAGTGAATAAACAGTAAATGTTTTCTTTTTTGGGGGCTTAAATTAGCCAATGTAATTAGACCAACTCTCATGTTACTATTGCTTTTACTGTAAATTAACACTACTCCCCATTATCTAAATTAAAATTTTCACAGAAACTTGTTTGATTTATCAGTAACCCTTACTTAAGCATGCAGAATGTCCACTCACATTCTTCTACACAGGCTAGAAGTGCCCAATCTGTTAAAAACACAGTTACAGTGCAGTTTTCTCTGACAGATGAACCATATAAAACCCCACCGCAGTGAAAGCGACAGCCACATGTTTGACGTGATCCTGCATCTGGATTTGTTTTTGTGTTTTGTCAAGCATCAGACTAACATGAACTTTGAAGGCTTTGTGGGGCGCCCAGTCGGGAAACGATCCTAAAACGTGCCGGCGAGAAGCAAACCCACACTGCCGCAGAGTTCAGACCAGTAATGGCTTTGAGGTGAACGCTGTCCTTCAAATAGCGCACTGAAGATTTTTCGAGTGATATTGAGTTCACAGCAGAACAGTCAAAGACATGTTACAGAACAGAATCGCTGTGGTGAAATTTGATGAATGGATGACCAAATGCATCCTGATTTGGTCCTAAATTGCTTGACTCATCTTAATTTATTCCTTTCCTCATCGCCTATGCAAGTTCTTGGTAAAGCAAAGGACATTCGTGGTAATGTATGGTAAATAATGCAAGTAAGGCTACACCTGTCCACTTCACGCGTCCTCATAGACTAACTCGGTATGGCTCTCTCCCCCTCCCAACCGCCATCATACATACGTTAGCTAGCGGCTACACCGTAAGGAAAAGCCTTTGCACATATCTTTTTATTGCAGCATACATCAAGTGTGTTGAGACATCGGAAAGAGACTGCGAGATCCACGCTGATCCATTAATCATCATTCATTGTATGTTAATAAATTCCGAATTTCCACATTTACCATGCGGGGCCATCCGCGCACGCTGGTAACGCAACCTTTTCAGAGGCCATAAATCACAGAGCCTGACTCATCTGACAGAGAGGCCTAAACACAGGCGCACAGTCAGTCCTGCGGGCACAAACACACAATCTAATGTACTCACGTCAGAGCTGGGAATCAACAGCGTAGTCTGGCATGTGGCAGAGCTGCTGGAGACGGCCACGTTGGTGGCAGCAACGGGACTGGTTTAAGCCAGAGGCCTCATTTCCTCCGCAGTGCCGTGGATGCTTTTCCAGCCACCGCACTTGAAGACAAGTGTTGGCAGGCAAACAATACTTAGACGAAACCACACTAGCTATTATGGGACAATGCTGCCTTCCAGGAGCACACGTACCTGTCCTGTTGACGGGAGGGTGGTAATAAAAGTAATCAGAGGTGGGGCTACGGTTCGCTTTGGTGTACAGGGCCTTTCAAAACATTTCAGATTTGGCAGACTGGGGAAAAGGCTTCAAATGTTCATTTTGGCAGTTAATTATTGCTTGAATTTCAGAGGGAGCAAAATTGAAAAGTTGATAATGAAACCTTGTGTAATATATACATTTGTGTAATATGAGTAATAATTATTATAGAACCGTATGTTGTATAATTATATCTTTATGGCTCAAAGACAAGATGTTGAATTTTTGTGTCAAACTTAATATAAAATAGTAAATTATCTCTACAGCTGAAGTCAGAATTATTAGCCCCCCCTGTATACTTTTTTCCTCAGTTACTGTTTAACAGAAACATAATAGTTTTAATAACTCATTTCTAATCACTGATTACTTTTATCTTTGCAATGATGACAGTATAATATTTTACTAGATATTTTTCAAGACACTAGTATTCAGCTTAAAGTGACACTTAAAGGCTTAACTAGGCTAATTGGTTTAATTAGGCAAGTTAGGGTAATTGTGCAAGTCATTGTATAACAGTGGTTTGTTCTGTAGACAAAACAAATATTGCTTAAGGGGGCTAATAATATCAACCTTAAAATGGTTTAAAAAAATAAAAATAAAAACTGCTTTTATTCTAGACAAAATAAAACAAATAAGACTTTCTCCAGAAGAAAAAATATATATTATTATAGGAAATACTGTGAAAACTTCCTTGCCGTTTTAAACTTAATTTGTAAAATATTTGAAAAATAAAAATCACAGGAGGGCAAATAATTACGACTTCAACTGTAAGTGATGTATATTTTCAATTAAAATATCATATTAAATGTAAGTATGGTGTACACTGCAATCTTTAAATTTAATAAAAATAAAATATCCAAATGTGCATGAAATAATGTTCCATTGTAATATGTGTAAAACCGAGTGGTTTGATGGGTGGTGTCAGAGTATAAATGACAAATTATTGGTATTTTGCGCTCTATATGTCACCAACTAATTAATTTTTTTATATAAATATTTTGTATAAAATAAAATAATTTAATACTCATTCATTCATTTTCATTTCGGCTTAGTCCCTTTATTAATCTGGGGTCGCCACAGTGGAATGAACCGCCAACTTATCCAGCATATGTTTTACACATCGGATGCCCTTCCAGCTGCAACCCATCACTGGGAAACATCCACACACACTCATTTACACACATACACTACAGAAAATTTAGCCTACCCAATTCACCTGTACCGCATGTCTTTGGACTTGTGGGGGAAACCGGAGCACCCGGAGGAAACCCACGCCAACACAGGGAGAACATGCAAACTCCACAAAGAAATGCCAACTGACCCAGTCTAGGCTCGAACCAGCGACCTTCTTGCTGTGAGGCGATCGTGCTACCCACTGCACCACCATGAGGCCCTTATTTAATACTTTTAATTAATATATAAATAAATCAAACAGGACACACACATTCATAAAGTATATAGTATTGTGTAATAATAATAATAATAATAATAATAATAATAATAATAATAATAATTCATTCATTTTATTTTTGGCTTAGTCCCTTTATTAATCGCAGCGGAACGAATCGCCAACTTGTCCAGCATATGTTTTACACAGCGGATGCCCTTCTAGCTTCAACCCATCACTGGGAAACACCCATGAACTCTCATTCACACACATACACTACGAACAATTTAGCTTACCCAATTCACCTAATTAGCGCATGTCTTTGAACTTGTGGGGGAAACCGGAGCACCTGGAGGAAACCCACACCAACACGGAGAGAACATGCATACTCCACACAGAAATGCCAACTGACCAAGCCGAGGCTCGAACCAGCGACCTTCTTGCTGTGAGGCGACAGTGCTACCCACTGTGCCACCATGCCGTCATAATAACAATAATTATTATTATTAATGCCTGAAAATTTTCACGTCTGTTGAATTCATTTATTTTTTTAACCATAAATCAATAATAAAATAATATTAAAATAGGCAAATCAGTAAATTTTTTTCCTTAGCCAAAGTTAGAGGATGTATGAGATTCATCTTTGTATAATTTTGATTTTGTAAAACTTTTATGTGCACAGTTTATTATATAGCCATGTGTTATTGCAGTTCCTAATAGTTAATGCCCATTCTGTATTTATATGTTTTATTTATTCTTCAAAGCCATTTTATTAATCAAAGTCTACATTTAGCTTATGATAAATAATATTTTACCTAAGTGTGTTAAAAACATTTAGAATGCTAAAAAAAGAACTGAGATGTGATGGTGTTTTCTTTTTTGCAAAATAGATAAATGTCTTCATTGCTGTAAAACCTAGATGTGCTCAGTGCCTTGTGATCTGCAGTGTTCATCCCTGACAATCCACATAATATCGACATTCACTTACTGAACCTGAGCCAACCAGTAATCAAATGTAATTGTAGTTCACAAACAGTTATCGGATTATACTACATTATTTTTAGCCCTGGGGAACTGTTTTCATTGTCCTCACATTTACCCCTCAATATTTACAATACCTCACCCCCTCCAGAAGTCACATGATGAATGTAGCCTTGCTGTGTGCAGGAGATTAAAAGATTATAGAGGCTTTTTTGTGTACAGACTGCTTATAAAACTATTATTGTCAACAATTTTCGGATTTGTGTTGGGATGCGCCTCTTAAACATAATGGCAGATTTACCGTTCTGTGGAGTTCCAACCCAAACCAAACACCTGAGATTGATTGTGAAGTAGTATTGCTATTTAAATCTGAATTTATTTATTTATTTATTCTTTTTTATTTATTTCTATGATGGCAGAACTGAATTTTCAATGTCTTCAGTGTCACATGATCCTTCTGAAATCATTCTAAAATGCTGATTTGGTGCTCAATAAACATTTCTTATTATTATTAATGTGGAAAAAAAGTGCCTAATATGTTTGCAATATGAGTTATATAATACTACATTAAACGATTTGTATTTCATATTTGTTAGCATTACCAATGATACGATACAGATCATTATGTTACAATATGAAGGGTTTGTTTGTCCAAAAAAATGAATTCTGTTATTAATTACTCACCCTCATGGTGTTCCATTTGCCTTTATTTTCTGAACACAAATTGAAATCCAAGATCTCTCTCATTCTCCATATAGCAACGTTCCCGAGACGTTCAAAGTTCAGAAAAGGAAACAAATACAATGTCGAAACATTCAATGTGACTTTAGTGATTCAACTTTAATTATACGAAGCTCCAAGAAAACTTTTGTGCAGCAAAATAACAAAACAAACAAACAAAATAAAACAGTAAAAATTACTTTATTCACCTTTGTCTTCTGTATCAGATTAGGGTTCGCGTTTACTTCGGGCAATTAGATGTTGCGCTGCTGACTTTAATGCCAATACATTATATTGACGATATAGCAAAACAGAGCTATATTTACAGTTTTTAGTTGTAAGTTACAGTTACAAGACAGACAGTGTTCTTGGGGAGTCATAGGATTACAGTTGAAACACTGAAGCCACATGAAGTGTTTTGATCAAATTTGTGGATCATTTTCAAGACTTTGAACCCGGGACCATTTCTGTATACAGGCAACGAGAGAGCTCTCGGATCTCATCAGAAAATCCCAATTTGTGTTGATTAATAGAGGTCTCAGGGGATTGGAATGATATGAAGGTGAGTAATTAGTAGCATAATTTTCATTTTGGAACTAAACATTTGCACTGCCTCACTTTACATATTCTGCACAAATTTAGGTTGTGGGTTTTTATTTTATTTATTTTGTATTCTATATTATTATTTTATTCTGTCTTTCTAGATTTTTTTCTTGCTCTTATTATTCTTAAGCTTTTAGTTGCTTTACTTGAAAATCATTTATGTATTATTATTATTATTATTATTAATACTGGCCCTCACGGTGGCGCAGTGGGTAGCATGATCGCCTCACAGCATCGGCTTGGTCAGTTGGCATTTCTGTGTAGAGTTTGCATGTTCTCCCTGTGTTGGCGTGGGCTTCCTCCGGGTGCTCCAGTTTCCCCCACAAGTCCAAAGACATGCGGTATAGGTGAATTGGGTAAGCTAAAATTGTCCGTAGTGTGTGCGTGAATGGGTGTGCATGGGTGTTTCCCAGTGATGGGTTGCAGCAGAAAGGGCATTCGCTGTGTAAAACATATGCTGGAAAAGTTGGCGGTTCATTCCGCTGTGGCGACCCCAGACTAATAAAGGGACTAAGCCGAAATGAAAATGAATGAATGAATGAATTATTAATACTTGTTATCTGTTGACTTTATCAAGCACAAGTTTACCAAGATAAATTCCTCATACTTACAGTACTTGGCAATAAATGTAATTCAGACAGTCATAAAACAGCTGTGTTGTCATCAATTAATACAGTCACCGTGGAGAAACTGTGTAGCAGCCAATCATTGCTCTTGAATGTGACGTGTCCCTTAGTGACGTGGCATTAGAGCCGTCTCAAGTTGGGCATGATTTCTAACCGGCATGCACTGCTTTAGGTCAGACGCTGATCAGTCTGTTCAGCTCAGCATGAAGTCAAACTCACCTCTCGTCTTTGGGATGGTGCACTTGGGCCGGGTCCAGTAGCCTAATGAGGTGGTTTTGATTGGCCTTGTCCCATAGGATCCAAAATCACTTTGTTCAGTCTCTCTCCCTCAGTCAGAAACACACCTCCATACTTCATCGAGGCACTCTCTAAATGACTTAATTGATCTAATCACTCACTCGATTGGTCAGAGCCATGCATCTTTTCGTGGCCAACCCTCTAGATGATGACATTGTCTTCTGTTCCTGTGAGTCCAGCCTTATGGGGTACTGTGACAGAAGTGGCCCAGGGGCTTGGCAGAGCTGCCTTTACTCTCGGCCTTTTAACCTTGAGACTTTCCAGACTCTAGAAAAGCAAAAAACTTGTCAATGTTGTCAGTGGACTTGGCTTGGAGGATAAATGAAGTAGAAAAAAATTTATCTGTAAAGCTTGTTCTGGAGTTTGTTATAACTATTTTTGAAAGAGAGATAGTGAAAGTTTGTTTACTTATTAGTTATTAATTGTACAACCTCTGATAATTTCAAATGTCTCTGATTAATTATTTGGAAACAAATGATTTATTTGTTGACCCACATCTGTAATTTAAAAACATTCATTCATTCATTCATTCATTCATTCATTCATTCATTCATTCATTCATTCATTCATTCATTCATTTTCCTTAGGCTTAGTCCCTGATTTATCAGGGATTGCCACAACGGAATGAACTGCCAACTATTGCGGCATATGTTTTATGCAGCGGATGCACTTCCAGCCACAGCCCAGTACTGGAAAAAACACACACACACACACACACACACACACACACGTTTGTTTTTGTGAAAAGTGGGTACATTACATAGGTTTCCACTCATTTTATACTGTCCAAACTGTATATTGTATTGGCCTAACCCCACCCTACCCCTAAACCCAACCATCACAGGAGACTGTGTACAGCTTTACTCTCTGAATAAACTCATTCTGTGTGGTTTATAAGCTTCTGGAGAAATGGGGACGTCAGCAATGTCCTCATATTTCACCTCCTTTTTGTAATACCTGTGTCATACCTATGTCATTATACAGATTTGTGTCCTGACATGTCACAAAAACATGATTTAGTCAGAAAGCCAATCATCTGAAGAGAAATAAAGCAAGCCAATGAAATGCCAATGAGTTGGTGGTGTCAGCGCACGCAGCTGGCAGCAATCACAATCAATTCGTGTATAAGAATGCCAGCCGTGCATCACAAACACACCTTTTCTAGCTGAAGAAGCCGAACTACAGCTGTCAGCTAAGGCACAATCACTGTGGCGAGGAACATTAGCATTTCTGTTCCTACCCTCGTAGAAAGAGGGTTACGTAGTAATCGTAACGTTCCCCAGCGTGAGGGGAACTTCAATGATATGTGGAAAAACCTCTACTATGGGGAAATGTATGGAAAACACCACATCAATTGAACCTTACCACGTCACTGGTGAGAGGTTCGCCAGGTTTCAGTGTGAGCGCACCATCATCACCAGAGATGCAGCTCTCCAACGTGTCCCCTGGCACTTACTTACCTTACTTACCTGTGAAGCGATTAAGGCTTATTTATATATTTTTGGGGAGTCGTAAAAGATACACCTAGTTAAGTTCTAAATTTTAAAATACGACAGTATGTTGGGAAAGCGTGCAGTCCCAAATAGGGAGGACACTGCAGAGGCCACCTGCTGCCCAAATGGGGAGACCTGGTGGCAGAAAGACATATGGACTAACCCTGAGAAGGGGGAGTACACATATGAGGATGGTTAGCGGGGAGGGAAGACACGGGCCCGCCTGAAGATGGGGGACTATACCGTGGCTGAGTAAAGCGTATGGGACCGCCAGTGGGGATCGCACATAGCAGGTACCTATACCCAGAACGCGGGCTGACTGAGCTAGCATGCCAACAACGTAATGGGCCAGGCAATAGACTCCTCCGCTGAGTTAGGTGCTGGGGGCCTCGGATGCACTCTGTAGGGTTTGACAAATGGGGAACTCAACTGGACAGAGTGAAAAAAGTGCACGTATCTCTGAGTTAGAGAAAAAGGCGTAGCAAGCGTGTTTCAACATCAAACCAAATTTCCTCATTCACTGGCGATATCTAGCACACGTGAGGAAAATCAGCTCCACTCAAAGATTATAATCTTACAAATGTATAGGTGTTGCCAAGCCCGAAGCTCTACAGATGTCTGTTAGAGAGGTGCATGCGCTCAAGAGGAGGCGATACTCTCAGTCAAGTGCGCTCTCAATCCCGGGGGACACGGCTCACCCTGGTACTAAAAAGCGAGGGAGATGGCATCCACTATCCGGTGGGCCAACCTCAGTATGGATACGGCACTTCCCGTCTGCCGATCATAACAGAAAAGCAGCTGCTTAAAGTCGTAAGCTCTAATGCGGTCTCATATAGTGCAGAGCGCGAACGGGACACAGCAATAAAAGGGGCTGGGTCTGCCTCTTCCGTAGGTAGTGCTTGGAGGTTCACTACATGGTCTAAAAAGAAAGCACTGTAAGAACCTTGGGCACCTAGATGGGCCGTGGTCTCAGGAGAACGTGAGAGTGGTCCAGCCTGAATTGCTGGCACACTTCGCTGACCGAAAATACCTTCAGATACCCGACCCTCTTTAATTATCAAGCGTCTCGCACCTCTGGGTATTTACACACCCCCCGGGGCCAGCTGTGTCCAGTGCGCCAAAACGCACCCATAACAGCTGGACAACGGGGGTTGGAGCCTCCATTCTCCCAGGCGTGAACTGCCGTGAGAGCACACTGCCTGCATGGTTGAGTTCGCAGGGGATAAGAATGGTACACCTCGTTTTCGCCGCGTATGACTCCAGAGGAGCAGACGGCGAGCGAGCTGAGACATGCGGCGAGAGCGGATACCTCCTGTGCGGTTGGTATATGCCATCGTCGCTGTGCTGTCCATCCTGACCCCAGCACGTGTTTCCCCTCTAACACCTGTAAAAAATTGCGCAGTGCGAGATACCCTGCCACCAGCTCCAGGCAATTAATATGCCAATGCAACCGGGTTCCTTCCACGGACCCGCTGCTGCATGCCCGCAACACATGGCCCAACACATCTAGAGGCACACAGGCCTGTAGAAACGCAGGGTCTGTCCAGAGGCTGTCCAGGGCACAGCAACACAGCGGAGTGACAGTCACCCGGTGACATGCGCGTCTGGGGAAGGCAATGCTGAAGTGGACTCATATGGAGCAACCCTAGCGACGTGACAGCGGCTGCGGATGCCATATGCCCCAGGAGCCTCTGAAATCAGTGGGACCACAGTTTTCCTGTCGAACTCTCTCAGACAGGTCATGGTGATCGAGTCCAGCTCAAACCAGAGAAAGAGATGCTTTGCACAGGGGCGAGCCTGCTCTTTTCTTAGTTGACCCAAAACCCCAACCGGTCGAGGTGCCGGAGCACCTAGTCCCTGTGCATAACAAATTGATCCCGCGAGTGAGCTATAAAAAGCCAGTCATCGAGATAATTGAGTATGCAGATGCCTGCGAGCCAAAGGGGCGTTAGGGTGTCCTCTGCGAGCTTGGAGAAAAGAGAGAGCCCGAAAGGAAGGATTTTGTACTACCATGCTTGACCCTCGCACGCAAACCGCAAAAACTGCCAGTGGTGTGGGAAAATGGAAACATGAACATACGTGTCCTTCAGGTCTATCGCTGCAGACCAATCCTAAGGGACGGACACACCGAGGGATGTGCTTTTGCATGAGCATTCTGAGCAGCTGCTTGTAAGGCAGCGTGTCAAAATGCGCAGAACTAGGATTGGTCATAACCCACCGCTCTTTTAGGGTATGATGAAGAACAGACTAAAAAGCCCATACCTCATCTTGGCTGGAGGGACCGGCTCGATTGCGTCCTTCACCAGGAGGACAGCAATCTCCTCGTGCAAGACAGGGGCGGACACAGGGCTGACACCTGGTGTAATACACGCCTGTGAACTTGGGGCACCATTTAGTGAACTGAATCGCAAAGCCAAGTTTAATAGTCCGAATGAGCCATCACGACAGGCTGGGCAGCGCTGACCAGGCTGGCAGAGCCCGCTCGAGTGACATCATCGGCGCAATCACTGACGCACCAGCCATGGGGCAGCACGGGATGGGAGAGCTCACCCCGGGAGGCATGGGTCCAGAGGAAGAGCGGAAGATAAGAGGTTTAATCTTAACTTTTTCCTAAGAGCCTGCAGGGCGGCTGTGAGTGCGAGAAAAAGGAACCTTTTCTTTGGCACTCTCGGAGCCTGTGGCAAAGAGCACCGATCCTGCAAGTTGGAAGGGCATAGCATCCCATACTGGCAGTGTTCGGGCTGTCACACCCAGATGAAAGGAGAAATTGCTCTATATAAAATTTGGTAGCTATACAGCCATAAGTTAAAGATAGGGTATCCCTGGTCCTCAGCCGGGGAAAGAGCAAACCTTCTTTTTTCCAAGTGGTCCGTCTCAGCAACGCTTCGTGGTCCGTACCGGACTTAGTGGCGCCCTGAGACGGAGAGTGGTGATCATCTGTGATCATCTGTAGGGCAGAGCACACACAGACTGGGCAGAAAAAGGTGCCCTCAGCGCTGCGTGAACTTACTGTGCACCTCGGGGAAGAAGGTGATGGGAGGATTAGAGCCTCACTTACCACCCCTGAGGGAGGAAGCGGGTCCGAATTGTCATCGGAAAATGACAGCCCACCCTCCGATGCAGCGATGGACATCTGGTCCTCGGTGTCATCGAGTGAGAGGTTTTTTAATAAAGTGGTTCTCTCACTCGAAGCTTAGATGGAGCGCGCTGAGGAATGGGAGGTCTGCAAGCCCGAGGGCGGTGGATTGACCCCCCACTGTGACCCTCAGCTACTTGCGGGGGACAACAGGGGTAGTTTGCCCTTTTGCAAGAGCGTGCCGTGATCTTAGCTGTGCAACAGACATGCCATCGCAGTGATGCATTTACATGCTTAACCCCCGAGACATGCAACACAGTGCTAGTGCCCATTATCCCTGGACAGAGAACCACTGCATCCAGAAACGTACGATCGGAGCGACGTCTTTAAAAAGACGCGCTTCATGACCATGTTGCTCTTTTAGGAGAATTTGCTGTATACTCACCGCTCTTGAAGTACCAGTCCAGCAAAACGCCCAGGGACGGGAGAAGCCCAGCTCGACCGTCGCTGCTTGCGCTGTCACTTGCACAGATCCCACACAGTTCACCACAAAACTAGCAATGTGAGCTAACAAAATCATATGGCTAGTTTACGCTTTCAAAGTGGATGGTGATATGTTAGAAAGGAATTGGGCATAGGGTGAATACCTCGAAATGGAACACAGCCGTTCTGGAAACAGGAAAAAAAACTAATTGTTTAACTATGTTGGGAACGACGGAACTTGCTATCTTAGTTGGCTAATGATGGTTTTTGGAAACTCATCCCACAATAATTGATAAACCAAAATGCATCATAATATCAGGAGTATAGATGAATTAGGTGAATTATATGTGAAGTTTTGTTTTTGAACCACAATCCAAAAAGATGGTGCCATAAGGCGCCAGCTTAAACCCTAGTTCACACATCTTGTTAACACAAAAACACTTCAAACAGTAGCTTGTAATTTACAGGTAGTTACTCTTCAGATTCAGTTTGTCTCGCAGTGATTCAGTCCCTCTGCGTTTTGCATTCAATTTCCTTATCTAAGTAAAACAAATAAGCTCGACACCTATAAATCCTCTTTGAGGGAATTGAGAATTCCCTTGAGAAGATTCATGGATGTGCATCTAAATGCCACTGGAGAGATGATGAACTACAGACACACCATGCATCCCTTCTCATTACGCCTTCATACTACGAGCCTCTTTAATACCCAGCCTTCCTAAAGAGCAGGTAATGGCAAAGCGGGCTAAAGGGATGCGGAATTAAGCCGTTTTACACCAAAGGGTAATTTGGTTTGATAAATGTTCCGTCATAGCTAACTAATAATACATATTTTAAAAGGGGGTGGAGGTGGATATCGGAGGGGGGGGGGGTGTTCTGTCGCATTTAGAAAAAGGTGGCAATGTTATTAATGACACCGGCCACGCTATGTCTCATGCAGGGTTACGGTGCAAGGTCAAAGCACGTTTCAATGAATTAAAAGCCATTTTGAGCTATGGCACTCCTAATCAGCTCAGACCTAGAGGTGCATAGCTCAGGTATAATGAGGCACCAATGAATTTAAATAAACAGGGTGAATATGGTGATTTATAAAGGCAATGTGCTATCCTTATAGCTCATTAGCAATGACGGATACTTCTTATTCTTTCAAGCTCTTTTACCCATAGGACTTGAGCTTTTAACCAAGTAATATCCGCCTCTATTGTCAAGAGTGTGCATTCCAGGCAAGACATTTATCCTAGTCATTATGAAGAGTGGGGACACAATGCAAGAGTAATGGTAATGTATGCCATCTAAATAAACGATTTTCCCCCTTTTTCTTCTCTTTTTTTTCCCTGTCTGTGTAGGACTAACACTTCCACTAGATTTTTTCGCGGCACATGAATTCATCTTCATATTTTATCCCAGCTTTTTTTTTTTTTTTTTTTTTTTACAATGAAAAGAGGAATAATCCTTGATTCAGAAAACGTTTTGCATTTCAAGGAATGTATTTTTTTTTCTTCCCCAGCTAGTGGTGGGGGTCCTCCTCATTCGATCGCTTCTATAAATTATAATATTTTTTGCCGCAGAAAGTTGCTAGGGCTTAATTTAAAACCTGATACAAAGTACATTCAGCGGAGTGTTAACACGCTGATTAGGAACTTTCTGGGAATAATGATGTTTGATGCTCGCTCACTCTCCGGCTTCGAGAGGGAATTAATTCCAACGTTCCAAGTGTCTGACAGTGGAGGTGGGGGCTTCTTTACCCCTCTTAACTTTCTCTCTCCTTTAACAAGTATTGATCTAGCTGAGTGCAATTACCAAGGTCTTCTTAGCTCGCTGTGTTAAATAGCATAGCTTAGGCTAATGACCCTGCTAGCTTAGCCGCGGGCATTAGTGATGCAGTGCGCTGAGGCGTGCCAGCGGTCGCGACCACCCACCGCTCGGGTTGGGACACGCCAGCGTATTAGTGACTTCATCAACCCCCTTTGTTAGGTAGCCCGCTTTTTGTGTTGCCCTTGAAGAAGAGACAGGCAAAATGTCTTGATGTTATTATTCATTGTGGATCAGTGGTCCTGCAAAGCCGCCGTTTAATGTATTCCTCCCAGCCCTATCGCTCTCTTCACTCCAATAGTGAAGCAGCAGAAGTCTTCCATCACTGAACTTTCGTCTCTGTTTTCACTCAGGTTTATTAAAGGAGTATTGCTGTGAACGTATCATGACTTTGAGGATCTTGGGGAGCTGTAGGAATGATTTGTTCTGGAAAGGTCCTTTCAGAGCTCAACAGCACACCCCATTTCAGTCCTCTGCAAAATGTCAACGGGCGTCAATCCCCACATTCAGCCTTTTGCAAATCCAGCCTCTAAGTGCTTCAAACCTATCATTTATCACCGCGGTGTAGGACACACACTCATTTCAAACAGACACTTGATGGCGGTCTGCTGAGACTTTTGAGTTCTCGCCGAGAGTGAACGTCAAAATGAGCAGCACATCATCTCTAATTACGTTACGTCAGGAAGTTTTATCATTCTTTTGAAGAGAAAGAGTGGTTAAACCGCCCTAAAGCAAGCACATTCAGACACACAGTGGTCTTGCTCGAATATAATTCAGCACTTGCCCTGAAGGGTGTACGTTTGTGAGGGTTTAGGGAAATGCAGTTCTGACAGTGGTTTGTCAAACAGTAGTGAAGGACTCCTCATTGTCACCACTGTTTTGTAGTTCTACTCTTCACATCCTATCAGGGGCACTCCAGGATTTTTACTTTAGTGGGAACCTAATTAGTAGTCAGTTTCTTGTTTTTGAAGTTATACAATAACCAGAATATTAAAAGTAAAATAAGTATATTATGAACGTGGTTAATGTGATAGAATTTTAATGTTTTTCTTTTCCTTTCGTGTAGATCGTGCAGTTGAGCTTGTCTTACATGAGGCTTTTACCATTTATGACCAACACATTTCTGTGATTCGTCTTTTCCTTTTGTTTTGTTTGTGATGAATTCATGAGGACTTTAAAATTATTTTAGAATGATCCCATTAACAGAGAGTAATGGATAACATGATGTTTCATTTGTTAACAATGAAATAATCTAAAGATCTGTATTATTTTACTTAGATTCTGTACACAGTGTTATTGTTATAAAATATGTAAATACAAATATGTGACCCTGGACCAAAAAACCTTTTTTTATTTATTGAGATTTATGAATCTGACATTCTTTTTAGATTTATAAATCACATGACATAACTGTGTTTCCTAACTAACACTTCAACCGAACCACATCACTAAACCTCTCTCTAACCTTGACCTTCTCCCACCTCAAATAAAATAAATAAATAAATAAATAACAGCATGAGCACAATAAGAATATTGTACCCGAAAATTATCATTTCCTTTTTCATCAACCCTCTTTTGGCATTTTATTACACAAACACAATAAAACATTAACAACAAAAAGGCATTGACACAGTGAACTTTGCTGATGACCTTATTGCATATGCATTGGTAGAAGTTTCCTTGTCAGATGCAACATTTATGTGAGGACACACACATTATGTTAGACCGTTTTAATGAATCGTGCAAGCAATATGATCATCTTACTATGATATTTGCACTTTTATTTAAGTCCCAACACAGCATGTCTTAACCCTAGCTGCATGCACTTGTGTTATTAGTGAATTACACACACTTTATCATCATTGGCTCTGCTTGTTTAAGACCTAAATTGCGCTGGCTTCTACGGTGCAATGGACATTATAAATATGAACAGTTGCGCATGTGCTATTTAATTTGTGCATTGTCAGTAAATCGCTCACAGAATTTTCCACTCCTGTTAGCACTTTTATAAAAACGTGCTGATTTGCCCTGCATAGGGAATGTGGGTTCAGATAAACAGTGAAGCAGGAATATTTAACCACAGCTGTTGTAAATCTATGAAGAGATCATATCTACATTAGATTTATTCATCTTCAATTGAAAGATTCTACAAATGTTAAACATTCTTTCTGGAAGCGTCAGAGCATGTGGTTTAGATGTATGAGGAAAACATGGTCTCCCCAAGCAATTAATATTAATTTTGCTAATTTGACTGACTGTCAAACTGAAGTCAACAGCCTCAAGAAACATGCAAGGAAAACATCTCATTTGTTTTCTCATTCAACTCTTGGGTAGTAAACAAGCAGTGGCTGTTTAGGACTGGGGGTCATAGTTTCTTTTCTGGTTTTTCAGCAGGTCAGAAGCTCCTGAAACGAGGCCCTCCACTCCCCCTCCCGCCAACTTTTTTCTTTTTCTTTTTCTCTCTCCTCCCCGCGAGCGTCCGGCTCTACTCGCAGGCTAGCTATGATTAATGTCAACGCCGTCCAGCCACAACCCTTTCTGCAGCAGATAATGCCAGGCAGCAAGCGCACTTGACACTTTTAATGTATAATTAAGTAGAAAAAGTCAGCACTGGCTATGCAAATTTTTTCAAATGATAAATGAGACCGGGTGGCGGCAGGGATTGATTTTGTGTAAATGAAACTAATTATGGAAATGTCAAACATAATTAATAAAACAGGTTTAAGCTGCAAAACACTGTCAATGGAATGAATGAGGAGGCATTGGCGCCCATTGTTTGGGCTTTATTTAGGCCACGGTGTTGTGCTTGTTCTGCGCTCCCGTACGCACGCTCCCCACCCTCGCACCCTCTGCCTCCCGTTCCCCGAGAGGGGGGGAAATAAATTTGCTTGTCTCTCGGTTGACTGTAGAAATTAATTGCTGGAATCTTGTCCCATCCAAGTGTTACATTCCCGTGCAGGACATTAACATAACTAATTTAAAAGAACCCAAATGACTGCATAATGGAGCACTGTCAGCGTGTATGACACTCGCTGGTCATACCAAATTAGCTCGCTTTCATAATTGAAAATTTTCCCCAGTTCCAATTTTTTATTTATTTAGGCTTTTTTTTCATCCAGCGGTTTTTCGCTTTCCTCTCTTTTTTTCATTCAGGATTTAAACGAAGGATTTGTGATTACAAAAAAACAAAGTTTGACCTATAATTAGCGGGATGAAGATCGGGCACGTGTTCGAGAGGACTCGGATCCTGAGACGCAGTAATGATGCTGGAGACCTTGCAGCCTCTGGGGAAGCACAAGAGTAATGGAATGGGCTATTTTTATGGGGACCTGGATGGCAGGGGGCTGGAGAGGCCGATGGAGCCGCACTGCGGGGTGGACGAGCGGGGCAAACACCCAGACTGGCAGCTTCAACCCCAGTAATCAGTCTAGAGTGTCAGAACAACACACACACATCTGCTGCCACACTCACTAGAACATCTGCCACTGTTTAAACACACACACAGTTTTGCTCAGCAAGACATCTGAGTGAAAAAAGTATTGCCTCCAGTTATTCAGAAGAATATACTGTAGTTACAAATATATATTCATTTTTATATACAGTAATTTCACAATGTTTTTATATATATATATATATA
>CAIGQW010052735.1:3530761-3549192 GCA_903798125.1 Danio choprae | reverse complement strand
ACTAATTTCACCATTATTATTATATGTTTGGTCAATTTTCTGCCCTAGTAGATATATTTCATGAGAGACTTACTGTACCTTTGTTTACCAAACAAGCGGTTCTAATTGGATTTGCATTGTAAATCTTAAAGGGATAGTTCACTCAGAAATTAAAAATGCACTCACAATTGACTAAACTGGTAAATTGGTTCTAATCTGTCATGAGTTTCTTTCTTCTGTTGAACACAAAAGAAAATATTTTGAAGATTGCTTAAAACCTGTAACCATTAACTTCCATTTAAGGAAAAATAAATACTATGGAAGTCAACGGTTTCCAGCTTTCTTCAAAATGGCTTCTTTTGTGTTCAACAGAAAAAAAGAAACACATAAAGGTTTGAAAAAAGGGTGAGTGAATGATGACAGAATTTCAATTTTTGGGTGAACCCTTTCTTTTAAATAAAAAGTGATTGTTTTATTTAATGTGTTAAGTTTTTAGTTACTATGCTCTCAAAAGATTTATTTAGGTTTATTTTTTTATTTTTTATTTTTACAAAATTATGCGCTTAATAGCAAAAAAAATTGTCCACAGATTCTGTCTGGCCCTGTATGACACTGATATTCTAAATGTTTACTGTAGTGTGTGCTTGTGTTGCAGCTCTTCTTTCAGTCTTTGTCTCTGTTGTGTTGATGGTTTGTGTGTGTGTGTGGTCTCTCTAAGGAAAAGAAGGCTTTTTCTTTTCTCATCTGTTCAGCTGAGGAGCTTCTGGTTTCTGCATGTTATTAGCAAAACGCTTGGAGTCACACTTCTCCATCTCAGCGTTTGTGTATACATGTGTGGCTTCATGCGGAGGGAGCAACACTTTCTCCTCCTGCTTGAGAGTGTGTGTGTGCATCACGTCGACTTGTATGTTCTTGTATTTCGCTCTCGTTCTTCCACTCTTTAATCCGTCATCCTCTACTGATCGCATCCCACAGCGATACTTTATTTCCCTAAATGCTGCTGAAACATTTTTTTGAAGTGTGGCAAAACCGAGGCATTGTAAGACACGCAGCCTGTACGAGCATTATGTCTGGTTAATCACGACATAAATACAAATAATAATATGATTACTGCATCTCCGTTGTCATGCGGCGCTGGAAAATAACATTTACCATTGCCTTTTTATGTTAATCGTCTTGTTAGCAAATAACAGACTGCTTCTAGTGCCGAACTAATTCCGCTATTCTTCCAGCTGTGTAGCGAAATATATATATATAAATAAATATATTAAAGCCGAAATAACCTATTTGTAACACACCCACACGCGGATGTTGCATCATGCGATTGGAGGTGCTGTTCTCTCAAATGTAAAGCCTTTGCTCATTTGCTCTACAATAACCGCACGGTATTAGAGCGACTTTGAATGCATTTGCATGGCAAAGCAGTCATGCACACCTTGAAAAAAGGACCGGGATCCCCTTTTTCTGCAGGTTGGATTTCCCTTTAGAGGCTTTTTGCCCCAATTCAAACTGCTTTTATTCCACTTTTCAATGAGCCTTTCGATCATTTTCTTTCTAAACCTTTTCACTATTATGTTGAGTATGCAGATATAATTTGCTAGAAGCCATTCTTGTGGCCTATATTATATTTATGTACAGCTTTTTTCAGGACATAAAGGTCGAATTGAGACAGACAAGCCTTAAAAATTACATATAAAAATGTATAAAACATAACTAAACTACCCCATCAGCAGTTCATAAATTAAATAACACTAAAATAAAAGGTACAACCTGGAATTTAGTGATGGTTTAATTTTTCTTATGTTTAAATCTTATCCTATAAAGCACACAGTACACAAAATACTGAGTTATTCCAACTCAAATTTAGGTAAATATGGACAACCCCCACCCCACAAAAAAAAGGGTTAGAAATTTAATTCTAAAAAATAAGACAGCTGTATTTTTTGTCCATATTTACCAATATTTTATTTTGTAATGATCCAGCATGTTTGTGTATATCTTTTATATTTATTATATTTGTATTTCTGATTTCTGTTAGAAACTTGTCTGTTAGTAAAAATACTAGCATGTATTGTAATATATCTACCCATTTATTAATTTACTCATTCATCCATTAATTAGTGTATAATTTAATTCAATCTGACTTTGTTTCTTTTACCTTATGCATTGCAGACTGGATATGTTTACTTGTATCTTCATTTCTGTTAGTTTCTTTGTTTCTGTTAAATGCTTTTAGTGTATTTACTATATTTGCATTGCAGACAATCATTTGATTTTATTTGTATACACAATTTGGGCTCTCTTGTGACCTAAATTATGATAGTAAAGAAATATTGACTGATTGAATCTATATGTATGCACACTTTAGCTTTGTTTGCCTTCAAATATTTTTAATCTAGAGATTTCTATTAGAAGTTTAGAGTGTAGTTAAGCAAAGCCTTTATTTTTTTTGTTTACTTATTACTTATATACTTATTACTGTAGATATCAATTCCTAGAAAATTCATTCATTCATTTTCTTTTTGGCTTAGTCCCTTTATTAATCTGGGGTCGCCACAGCGGAATGAACCGCCAACTTATCCAGCATATGTTTTACGCAGCGGATGCCCTTCCAGCTGCAACCCATCTCTGGGAAACATCCATGCACACCCTTTCACACTCATACACTACAGACAATTTAGTCTACCCAATTCACCTGTACCGCATGTCTTTGGACTTGTGGGGGAAACCGGAGCACCCGGAGGAAACCCACGCCAACACAGGGAGAACATGCAAACTCCACACAGAAATGCCAACTGACCAAGCCGAGGCTCGAACCAGCGACCTTCTTGCTGTGAGGCAATCGTGCTACTCACTGCGCCACCGTGCAGCCCTTCCTAGAAAATGCCAATATTATTTGTTAGAAGCCTTTGTTATGGCCTGAATGAAAACACCACACATTTTGTTGATAGATTTTTGCTGCAGTTTGAATCCACACATGCTTATTTGTATCAATATTCCCCATCAGATGTGTTTTTTTTGTTGGGACGAATAATCTCCATTGATGGTTTCTCGTTGTCTTTGAGTGCCCTCACGGCTCGCGTCAAGGGGATCTCAATCAGATTTGTCTTTAGGGATGGCAGAACGAGTAGTATTCTGCTGTTTGGCTGATCATAAACAGGATATGAGGTCTTGATTGAGTAGCGGAGCATACGAGTCAAACACAGTCTGTCATAGTGTCCTTACAGAGACGCTGAGTCCCATCGTGACCACCCTTCAATCACCAGGCCTGTTTAGTTAACGCTTCATTAGCATGGGTCTTCACGTACAGCACGATGGCCAATAGGGATGTCAAACGTACTGGTACTTTTGTTCCAATTTGATACTACAATTAAAATAAATAAATAAATAATAATAAACTAATATTAAAATAGTATCAGTAACAAGGAGTGGCATCTCAATCCGAGAGCACTTCTTAGTCCAAATGATCATTTTGATGAGATCTTATTTTAAATGTAGTCAGCTTGGTCGTTGTGGACAACAGCAAAAGAAAGGATGTGATCACATATTGGATTTGCAGTTTAGATGCAGCATAATATATAAATAACAAAAAACCTAAATTAATTATTTACATGATTTACATTCTTACTGAATGTGAGGAGGCAACAAACATTTTGCTTGTTTATGTTTTTAATATATTATGCACACATTCTTTTTTAAAATTTTTTTGAAATATGTTACTGTTCTTTTATTATTATTATTATTATTATTATTATTATTATTATTATTATTTCCTCAAATATATGTAAATGGTTTACTCATCGGATAAAATAAACTGTAATTGTTTGTTAAAAATACTAAATAATAAATTAAAAAAAATTTCAACTTAAACATAAATATAAAATATTACAACAAAAAACATGAAATAATGAAATAATATGTTGCTCTAAAGTTCAAAACATACAGCCTAGCAATGTTTCAATCTTTTCTTCTTTTATTTTACTTTATAGAATATTTAGATACTTGTAAGAAACCGTTGTTATGGCCTAAATTCGAATACTGTAGATTGATTGATTGATTGATTGATTGATTGACTTATCATCTTGACAAGATATTGTATGATGTAGTAAGTGTTTATCTGACAAAAATAAATCTTGTTGTGTAAATGCAGCTTATTACAATATGCTGCTCTCTTTTATGTCTAAAATGAGTCTTATATTAATAAATGAATAACATTGACAGTTGTTTGCTTGCGAGAGCTTACTTTACAAGTTTTGCGAGAAACTTGAAGCAAATTTGAACCTAATTGAGAAATAATTAAGAAAGCTTTATGCAGTTGAATTTGTGTTTCAGTTTTTATGTTTACATAAATATTACAAATATCTAAAAAAAATAATAAAGATTTTACAATTAAATACTGTTGTCCTTCAAAGTTACTATGCAACTTAGAAAATGGAAAGAGTCAAATAAACTATTTTTTGCAGAGTTATCAGTATTAATATTGAGAATCATGACATTTCACAGTTTGGTATCGACTACTGAAATTTTGGTATCATGACAGCCTTCATGGGCAAGAACCATCAGTTTGTCAGCTGCAAACCGGAATGACAATACCGTGAGAGGTTGCCACAAATAGCAACGCGAACGTCCACCTCTGCGATAAATCTGTTTCGCTCCTTCGTCAAGTTGCACTGTTTGAACTCAACTCATCTGGAGGAGAGAGAGAGAGAAAGAAACCTGGGAGGCTAAGCGAGAGAAAGACAGAAAGCACAGCAGATGCTGCGCCGATTAGCTGGATTAGTTCCACTGCATTTTCAGCAATAAAGTTGCAAGTCATTTGGCTGAGAGCGAATGAGAGGCACACACAAGAAACTCTGTCAAAGTGTTAGCAGCAGAATTAGCATGTCTCGCTAACTCTCCTGACGCGCAGTTATATCATGACCCAAATCGCCAAACAAATCTGAATATAGCCAGCTGTCTGCTTAATAAAAATAAAATATATGTATGAAAATAGAAAGTGCTTTGATATCTGTTTTACAATATTTGTTTTTAGTCTTTGACAGTCGAAATTTGCCTTTATCTGGAATGGCTTCTTGTGCTAACTAGCCATGAAACTGTGCAGCTTAGACGTCTCTTGATTCTGCAAATTGCAACGAGGAAAGAAATAATTGTGTTAATAGGATTTTGTCTATGTGATTTTGTTAATGGTCTGAAAATATCCCATTTCAGTTCATTTAGCGGAGTAGAATGTGTCTTATTGGAGTGCTTATCTATGCTTGTTTTTCCTGATTATTCTGTATTTTTCAGCAACAGCCAATTTTCTCCCAATTAAAGCATGATATTAGTGCTTAGAGGCTAAATGAAAATGAAAACATTACATTACAGCTCAATATTTGCCGCCTGTGATTAGAGCGATAATTGTTAGCGCTCCTGTTTCCTGACTTGCTAATGCAGGTGTATGCTAATCCGGCAAGCCCACATATTAAAGCAATAACGTATGCGAGAAGACAATATTGGGTGCTTGCATCTTATTGACAGTGCGTTTATGTTGAGGAGCGTCCCTGGAAGCGTTTTCTAACTAGCTTTACTTGGGTACAAAAACTCCAGCTCTGCCAGTTGGCCCAAAGTTAGCGGGGAGCTGTCGGAGTAAATGGCAGCAGCTGCTCGCAGTTCTAAAGAGCATGTCCCAGTCAGCGCAGGAAAAGTCATGGCATCTACATTAATACTACCTTAATGGCCCATCTGCCGCTCCGTAGGGTCCCCGCACCACTCTATGGAGTCATAGGCGTTTGACAGGCAGTCTTCAGCATGCCAGACGCCCACCGCATGCCAAATGGCCCAGAGACGGCCTGACGTCGCCCGGATCTGTCAAACTCTTTCCTCACCGCTCGTCAAAAATGTCCCCGGTGAAAGTTACGGCGGCTTTTTCACACGTGAGCGCTTCTGGATGTGCGCGGAGGACATCAGATGAGTTGACGGCTAGCAATTGACACCTCTTTCTCTCTCGCTCTTTCTGTTTTCCTGTCTCTCCATTCTTCGTTCAGTCATTCTTTTTGCACGAAGAGATGGAGTTGGATATCGGAGAACTTGTTTCCACAGTTGTTTAAAAGACAAAGAAAAAAATCGACTAGGCTTATTGGAAAAGCGAGCCCGTTGTGACTTTTCATTAAATTATACAATGATTTGCGACATTTTCAAAGTGAAATATCCAGTGATTGGTGCTAATGTTGCTCAATAACATGATAGTTGCAGCATATAATTACTTTGATTGTGTGCATTGTGGAAGGTCAAATAAATGTCCAGTGAGTGGTGCTAAAAGGTTAATAACTCTTTGTGTTTGAAAACAATGTATGGTGTTTTCTACTAGGTTTGCAAGGTTTACTTGTAGGCCTACAAGAGTAGCATTGCGATATTTAGTATTAGTAGTATTGGTCAGAATTCTATGATGCCATTGTATTTTTGAAGTGGCAGTAGCGTCAATATGATAGTACCTTAAAGCTACATTAACACAACAATGATGTATTCAAAAACTCGATCTGTTCATTTCAAATCGATTTATGTTTACACTTACTGTATCCACAAAAATGACCAGAAACGGGTGTATTAAGTATGCCAGGCCAGTATTTGGCACTGTCACCTTGTTAGTAAACAGAACCTGCAAGCAAAAGAATACACGTCATTGGTGGACTCGGGAATTGCGTCTATTTTTAATTTGCTTTGTATGTAAGATGTGTCTTTCTGTATTGTGAAGTAAATCCACACTTTGCTGATGAAAATATGGCCTTTGCATTTGTCTTTAATCTATACTCCCCTAACATTCATTCATTCATTTTCCTTCGGCTTAGTCCCTTTATTCAACAGTGGAATGAACCGCCAGCGTATTCAGCATATGTTTTACACAGCGGATACCCTTCCAGCCGCAACCCAGTACTGGGAAACATCCATACACACTCGTTCACACAGATACACTACGGCCAATTTAGTTCATTTAATTCATCTATAGCGCATGTCTTTGGACTGTGGGGGAAACTGGAGCACCTGAAGGAAACCCACGCGAACACTGGATGAACATGCAAACTCCACACAGAAATGTCAACTGACCCAGCCAGGACTCAAAACCAGTGACTTTCTTGCTGTGAGGCGAAAGTGCTAACCACTGAGCCACTGTGTCACCCTTACAAGATATTAATGAACTCAAATAAATATTTCTACATAGATATATATATATATATATATATATATATATATATATACTGAGCAGACCAAAGACGGTTGACGTTGTCTATCCACAAGATGGCAACAGGACCGCATAATAAGCCCTTAGAAGATTAAAACAGAGTAATTTCTAACTACAGCTGATCAAATCATTATTAAACTAGTAAGTGATATTCTAAGTTTGCATGTTGTAGTGCTGTATTTATACCACATAATTGTAGTGTATTGAGTGTGAGATGGGACTCGCATATCAGAAATGTGTGTTGTGTTGGTAGAAAAAAAGAAAAAATGCCCGCATGTGTTTAGCGTTATTCCTTATCTGGTAGTAGACGGACATTTCATGTCACTTTCAGCCTTATAATCATTCAAACACTAGCTCTAAAGTGACATTGGTGAATTAGTAACGGCTTCTGTAGTTCTGACATCAGCTGCAGATGTGAATGAATGGCGGAAAAAAGTAGTTCCTTATACAAAAGGGTTTTTAGACACCATGTTTGATTTATTTTAATTTTTTTATATATACACGATTGTGCCGTCGAACTGTTGTATAAATGCAATATCACACTCGTAGCAGTGCGAAACGCACTCCTCCACCAGTGCTGATATACAGCCATATCGCACTGCCACTCATGTGATATTGCTCATATATATATACACATATAATATATAAAATAACAACGATAAATGATAATTACATATTTATGATTAATGCAAGTTAATGTAAACAATAATTTAATTTAACCTCTAGAAGTCTAGAAGAATAAAAACAACAACAGCAGTTTAATTTGAAATAATATTTTAAGGGGAAAAAGGCCCAAATCAACCACAGGCAGAAACAAATGAGTTATCATTTATCTGCCTCCACAATCACAATCACATTGCCTTACTAGCAAGGATTTAAAGATTACTGCTGCTTTTATTTCAACTGGTAACACACAGTGAGGTATGTTTCAAAAAATATTGGTTTAATCATGTTTTTCCAATGAGTTTATGGAAAAAAAAAGTTTTTTACATATCTGCTAAAACTTGAAACGATGCATTTCAGTTTTTCACCATAGCATAGCGAAAAAAACCCTCGACAACCAAAACATAAAACTGCGTAAAAGCCCTTTCACCGTAGGCCTCTTTCTTTGAATCGCAGCTTGATACTGTTAAGAGTTTAGTTTCCAATTACAAATGCTGTTTTCTGACCTAGCCGTGCACCAGACAGCATGTGTGGGCGACCGAAAGCGCAACGTTACACTGCGCTTGAAAGTGCTGCGCCTTTCTGTTTTTTCTCCATATTTAATAATATGTAGATAGGCAGGATAAGGCATGGTATCATTTATTATTTAAAACCAAACAAGCCAAAACAGAAATGATGTGATCTTTTCCAGAGGGGGGGCGAATGGGGGAGTCAGGGAAAGGCCAGCGAGGGAACAGTTGGTTGGTTATCTGGAGGGGAAAATATGCATGTGCGTGTGTGTGTGTGTGTGTGTGTGTGTGTGTGTGTGTGTGTATTTTGCCACCAGCTCTTCAAAGGCTAGCACTCTGCTGTAACACAGCTGGGAACAGCAGGGAAAGTTGAAGAGTGCCTTCCTCTCCTCTCCTCCTCCATCTTTCTGCTGATGTGTAATGTTTTTCTCTACCTCTCTCCATCTCTCTTTATCAAACCGAAGTTTCGCCTTGCCTTTCGCCCCCTCACTCCCTCTCTCTGCGTCTCTCTGGGCATCTCAGCTCTTCTATGGCAGTCCCAGCCGGAGGGAGAAAGCAAGGGAGGAGGAGGAAGATGAGGAGGATGATGAGTGGAAGGGCTGTTCTGTGATACTGCCTGTGAACCCATGATGCCTCCTTGCTGAACTCTCCCCAGCGATCTATTCCTGCTTTTTACTCCATCTAATTCCAGCCAACCTGGTCTGTGATTACCTTTTACTAATGCTAAAGGAGTACACAGTATCATTCTCGCATTAGGAGTGCTGTGCGTGCTGATTTAGATGTGTTCCTGGGTCAATATATTTTTGTTGACCCTGGAACATCCTTCCTGTACAAATCTAATCTCATAGATGCAAACACCTGAACTTTTTGAGATCAAAATAGGTCACTGCTGATATTTGCATAGGTCTGATCTAGATCTAGACATACAGTAGAGCTGAAAGTAATCTTATACGTGTAAATAACAATGAACAGTTTTTTTCAACAAGTACTCCTACATCAATTTAATCCTTTTGGTGTTTTGCATTTTATAGGTGTTGTTTTGTAAGTACATAGAAATACATATAACTTTAGGGTTACACTATAGTATAGGGACCAATTCTCACTTTTAACTAGTGACTTGTTACCTGACTATTATTAACATATTGACTGTTTATTATATGTACTTATAAAGTACATACATGCATGATCTTATTCTACATCCCTAACCCTATCTAATAACTAAAACAAACTATTACTAAATTATTTTGCATTCAGAAATATAATTAAAGACTAGAAATGAGCATAGAATGTAGTGGTGGGCTGCTTGGATCTAAAATGCAAAGGCTGGTTTTCTCTATTCATGCAGTGTTCTCACTTTTTTTCTTTTTTCGTTTTCTTTCCTTGTTGTGTTTACCCCAAACCTGTTTGTATCCCTTCTGGCCCTAAAACTAACCCTAACTATCAGCTATTCTTAAAATCTGAGAGAAATGATAGGTAAATATCAGTGATGTAGAAGTGCCTTACCCTGCTTAAAATCAAAAACTTAACATAAACTATAAACTTGTTCCTCAGATCTGATTGGTTGATTAAAAATGTTGTTCCAGAATCAACAAAGATTTTGATCCAAAAAAATGTTTGATAAAACCCAGTTCTCCAGAGGGGCTAAACGCCAAACTATTACGCTGCTTAAAATGAATAAATCCAGGTTCTTAGAATTAATAAAGATTCTTCTTACTATATAAAGACAGGAAGTAATACGTCTCAAATCAATTAAAAATACAACTATCCGCCGTGTAATCGCACTTCACAGGCATGCAGATGATCTTTTATGAGCGCTTGCACTTGGATTCACCCTAAACTTGTCATCAAACTCCTTTCGTCTGTAGATGGAGCATTCAGCAAATCCCTTATCAGGGGGTCAAGAGTTAAAATGTGCCGCACTGTAAGAATTATCCTGAGCGCCGTGTGGGTTTGAATGCTCCTTATGTTAGTGCTGCATGGAGTGAGTGATTTTAATTCAAACAGGGAAGTTCTTCATGTAATTAACCTTGAAGCCTGCCCCCACCCCTCTTTTAATTTAAGTCGTGTGCTTCACTGCGGGGTGTTTTTTTTTCTATCTTCTCCCTCACTCTCTCTCATGCTCTCAATCTATCGCTTACTTGTTAATTTTTTTAGGTTAACATAGATCATGGTGTTTCAGACCTCTGCTGGCACCTCTGGGTATGAATCTAAGAGATCAGAGTGTATCTGTGCACATTCTAATGCGTACAGTTGGATAACCTGGGGGGTAATCATGGAGATGTGGACACTGTCAGGGATATTGTGGGTGTGTACAGTTTAGTATATGCCATGTTATTAGACCCCCCCCCCCCACCCCCAAAAGTACATTATCCAACTCAGGCTAATTGAAAATATGTGTCTTAGCCTACATTCTTTGCAAAAACATAAAATACGTTGTTCCATGTTTTATTTCAGATGACAAATCCACTAGTGGGCACTGTCTACATTTTTAGACCTGAAATTTGTTACTTAGGATATGTTTTCTTTCACATTTCAGACACACATCCTTCTTCTACATGTCCACAAGAAGGCGAGACTTGCAATTTCACCTAGAGAACCACTGACTGAAACCCTATACCTAAACCCAACCAATAGTGTTTTGTGAAAAATATACATTTTTTGTTGAGCTGTGCTTCACCAGACTCAACCCCAAGTGCTCTGCTTTACAAGTACAACAATCTACAACGTGAGCTACCGAGCAAACTGACCATGTTAGAAAAGTTGTCCATATGGAGATCATAGACACTATTAAGGTTTTTGTGGTATTTATTTGGTCTTGTACAAAGGCAAAAAAAATCCTGAATAAATATTTGTCGATAATATATTCCTTTAATTAGCATTAGTGTTAAAAGTAATAAGCATTAGTGTCAAACGTAATAAAGGTTAGCATCATACCTAGAAACTGCAGTTTTCTTTTGTTTGGTTTTTTTTTGTTTGTTTTACAAAAAAAAATAGACTGAAGCATTTTTAATGAGCCTGGTTAACATTATCACTAACATACTGTCTTAAAAGCAACACTTCAAAAAACAAGACGTTAATTTCTAGTGATATGCATTTAAGATAAAAGTACACTAATTTCAGTTTTTTTTCTTTTCTTTTTTTTCTCGATGAAAAAAAGTTCAAACCAAAGCCAGAGCTGAACATTTGTGTCAACACTGTGGTGTTTTCTTCCATGAATTAATCTACTTTTTAAACAAATCATTTCAGTCAATGATTTAGTGATTCATTCTTTGAGGCAATTCCTTCGATTTGTTTCTAAATGAATACGCAGTTATGAATTAATCAGTTGAATTATTAATTTAATGAATTGCTGATTAAGACTTGCACCATCTACTGGTGAATTAGTGATTTAGTCATTTGTAACTTCTAAATCCACACTTCGAGCGACATGTGGGGACAAAGTGACAATCGAGTGTTCGTTTCAATGGAGTGCAAGCGACTTCCGGTGTCTACATGCGCAGCGTTGTCCATTGGTGACTTGATGTGGACATGATGAGCGAGGCGACAAAGTTAAGAATTCTTAGAGGCCACAAACAATGTGTTACAAAGTAACACACAATGCATTTTTAATCTCCAGCGCACTACTTTTCTATTGTTTTCAATGTAAATGTGCTGGACAGACATGTTTGACCATTACGCTCGCGGATCACATCTATTGAAGCGTCTATTGTATTTAATGGTTGCCCTGAGCAATGTTTCATTGGCATGCAAACTCATTCACTCTCAGTGAATATCATCATAAACGTTACTTAAGCAACCTCAAGTCACGAATGCCCACTAGTAACTTCAATCGCCACCCAGGTCGACAGTCAGCTACAAAATCGCTGCTAGTGTAAATGAGGCTGAATGCATAAACCAGGTACCAACACAAGTTTACAGTCAGCAAAATATAGTTTAATTAGCATTATCATTATCATTTTTGGTCATCCAGGTTTTACCTCTTTTTGTCAGTAGTAAGTTTTTAATCTTATAAAATTTTAGAAAATGACCACTACCAATTCATTTATAGATTCTAAAAAGTACAGGCCAGGATAAGAACATCATTTAAGCCATTGACATTTTAGTTTCACTAAAGTTATGTCTAACAAATTAGACTACTGCATTTAGTATGCTACTGATGTATATAACATTACTCTTGGAAATGCAGTTTGTAGACAAACAAAATAGAATAAATTGTATTTAACCTTTTTTGTGTGTATAAAGTCTGTAGTGATCCCTATATATCATTTTTTTTTTTACATTTTTGTTTTCCCATTTTTGTCCAGTTTTTAGTTAAATTTAATATAATACAATATTTGCAATTTATACTGTTCATTTTCCTTTCAGTGGAGATATTAATCTCTGTCCAGCAGAGGGAGTGTGTAATTTACAGAACATCTATTGTCCTCCTCAAATGCAAATGCTCCCTTTTTCCATGTTTTACAGCAGGAAACAAGTGCAAAATCACCTCATTACCAGACATCAAACTATAAATCATGACAAATTGAATCCTTTTTAAATCTAGAGTGTGTAATTGGACATTTTACACCAAGCACAATGCATTGTGTGAGTTCTATTGACTTGGAATGAATTACTGATGTTTATTTGCACCGATAGAGTTATGCAGATTTTCAGCCATTACCGTTGCCTGTGATTTTCAAAAATGACTTCAATAAAAAGAGCAAATAAATACATTTCCTTCGCTGTGCCAGGAGCATGGGCATAACTCAAACATGGACTAACTGTGGAGGTGATAATTCTGCTTAGATGAGATGTAGCGGTGTAGTGTTAATCACAATGAACAAGCACAGGCTTGTTCTCAATAACAGAGAACCTTTCTCATTTCAAGTTCACACACACACACAAGCCAAAGTGTGAAATGGATTGTTCGTTGCATATGGAAAGCTTCATTCACTTAACAGCCGCTCCACTTTCAGCTCCAAACCTGCATTTTATTCACCACAATTCAGACAAGCCAGATGCTAAATATACTAAAATAGCACTGCGCCATGCGTATTTACAGTAAATTAAGTCAATGCAATTCTTTTTGCTGAAAATACACCCCGTCTATGTAAATTAGGCTCTATTGGTGCTATTAGCTTGACACAATTAATGTTGTGCGGAAGCTAATGTTGTGTAAGTGCAATTTATTCTTGGTGAAATCTCTGCATAGCAATCCATTTATGTGATATACTGTAACAAACCGTGCTGTAGACTTACCTCTCGTCCTCCTTTCAGTCCAGAGAGGACATTTTATTTGTTTGTTTTTTTAAGTAAGTAAAACTACACAGAAAAGCACATTAATGGAAGGCATACAATAAGTGCATGGTTTTGTAATGCACTATACTGAACAGGCGTTTCGTTCCTCTCAAGACAGGAGTTTTTTAGGGTAGTTGTGATGTGCTAATGTTGATCATTTCGCAATTTTAACCAGCAGATGGGAGCGTTGTTGATTCATTTCAGATGGATGCGTCAACAAAGTCTTTCACAAGTGCATTTTCTGACAACAAACAGATATCACTGTGGTTAGTTCAAGGCGATAATCACAGCCCTTCTCTTTCTATTGTACCTGCATCTCCGCTTTCCGAGCTGTGATCAGTTTTTCCTCTCATTGTGTCTGTGTGTCATTTTGCGTCGTCTCACTCGGTCCGAAGTTTCCTGATTGATCCAGAGAGATACGCAGCGCGGCAGATGCCGCTCTAATTATACAGTTGTTTTAAGGTTGTCAGGTTGCAACAAGGAGGAAATCATCAAGGGAGGAGTTTTGATGGACGGAGGGTGTATTTCAAGCATCTGGCAACCGCGGCAGCTGCTGTACCATATCCCTGCTGCCAGCTTTCTGGCTAAATAAATATCGCCTCAATCCATCTTGTAATGGCAAGTGTAAATTACTGCAGCACGTCAATAACTGGTTTACTATGATGTTTCTTTGCCGCCATTTCTAGCTGTATATTGATTTCACGTAGCTGTTAAATGGCACTGGTACTATTTCTCTGGAGTGGGATGTTGTCTAGTGTTGGATTGTGGACAGGAGGGAAATATAATCTTTTATTGACCAGCCATTATCTCGGTTTGTTTATAGTGGGGTATGAAATTCAATTTATATTCAGGAAATTGATAGCTTCACACAGTTTTTGCAAAATAATCAATTCACTTTCCAGTTGGACAACATGTTTAGACTTAAAACTGCTTGTAATTGTTAGAAGGTATAAAAGTAATGGGTTTGTATTGTGTGTGTATGCGCGTGCAGTGCCAGAAGAAAACAGTGCCAAATGCAGGTAAAAATCTTTGTTCAGATATTTTTTAAAACTATTAATTAATTAAATTATTTATTTATTTAGAACATGATAATGCATTATATGATTTAGTACAACTGTATTCCAGTTTATTAAAATACATTTGTGTTGCATTTAAAAATAACATAAAACTAATATTTATGGTTTAATATTTTAAAAAGCAAATACATTTAAAGGTCCTTTTAATGTTGTTATATTATATTATATTATATTATATTATATTATATTATATTATATTATGTTATTACCTGCTAAAATAGAGAAACGTATTCAGACAGTATACATAGGCAAAAACATTTCATCTTAGTCTCCTGAGTGTCTTCACAACAGAAAATCAGTGATCATACCAGAACTGCCTAATAAGAAAAAAGATGCATTAGTGTTGTTTGCATAAACAAATGCAATTATGTCAGTCATGTTTTATACATGTATTCCCAATCACCTGCCCCCCTTCTCCTATCTCTCTGGTGTTATTTTTGCCAGTGTTAACCCTCAGTCCGGCTTTTTACTCTGACAGCCAGGGGCCGTAAGGGGCCATGTGTGCCCAGCTGCAGCTGCTCTACTCTCCTTGCCCACTCAGCAGGCACACCGTGCCCTTTGAGCCCACCTGCCATTCAATCCAGCACAGGTTAACACAAGCACACACACACGTTTATTGACTATACACTTAGTTATGCTTGGTTAAGTATGCTGAAACAGAAATGACTGCAGCGTCAAATAGAAGTCTTGCGAAATGTGTCATAGCCGTTTTGTATTCATCTGTTTAACAGGATTGTTGCAGGTTTGTTGATGTGTGTGTTAATGCAGACCAACATATTCATGCAATAGCATACATGTGTCCAGGATAATTATATCGTATCTGTATGAATAATATATTTAGGAATTTCATGTACTATATACACTCAAAAAATATTAGGTGATTTTTAGGCAAATCTGTAAAATAAATAAATAAATAAATAAATAAATAAATAAATAAATAAATAAAATATTTAGTCAAATTCAAGGTATTAAAATGGCAGCTGTGGTTGACAGAATTTAAAAGTAAAACATAAAAGAAATAATAAGAATAAAAGAAAAGTCTATATTTTAAGTTAACTAATGTATTTCACTGGTGGATCAGGGACTAAGCTGAAGGATAGTGAGCGTGTGAGTTGTATTGTATTTCATAAATCTACAGTGTTAATAAATCAGTGTTTTTATGTTCTAACATCTACACAATGTACCGTTTTTACACAGACGAAAACAATTGACATCCCAACCACTGGTTTATATAAAATGTACAACTTTAACCCAATGTTTAAGTTTACACATATGTTACTATGTGTACAGACAAAAATAAATAATTAATTTATAATTTGACATGAAATTAAAGTAACTCAATAAACATTATTTAATACAAATTTAGATGTAACATAAAACTATAATGTACATAACTTATGACAAAAAAAATAAATAAATCAAAGCAAATGCTGGAGAAGTCAGTTTACAGTTATTTATTGTATATAATTAAGCAAACTTACTGTTAACCAGGTTACAGATTTTTACTGTATAATTTTTACAGTTAAAATCATGGTCATTTTAACAGTATATGGACAAACACAACCACTGGGATAAAAAAAAAAAAAAATCTAAACAAAACATTTATAACCTAACCTTACTCCAATGGCTGACTTTGTCCATATTTTACCACTACCATTAATTATTTGATGTCTTAACAATTATTTTAGAATAAATCCACCATCAAATAGGAGCCTTGTGTAATGTGTCATAGGGGTTTTATATTCATCTGTTTAACAGGATTGGAGCAGGTCCACTGATGTGTGCGATAATGCAGATGGACGTGCTTCTTCCCAACAGACGTCTCTGTTATTCTGTATCTCCCCAAAGGTGAACAGATGTAGGGCCAGCAGTGGAAATCAGCGAGGAAAACCCACACTATTGAATGTGATTTTAATCAGCGGCTCTCCTCCTGACCCATTTATTTCCACGCTGAGCTGATTGCGTCGGCGGCCGCTGATGAGCCCGACCCGCGACACGCCATAATTACCCATCACATCATATATGTCCTACAACCATCATAGAGCAACTCATAATCTCAAAATCACCATACTCTGAGCAAAGTGGATCACTCTTTCAGTCAAATCAAACTTTCAGGGTTATTATTGTAAGATTTTTCCATGTCCATTTCCTTTTTTTTTTTTTTTTTTTTATTCAGCCCAGGCAGCCCAGCCGTTGTACTCTTTCAGTCAATGGCATCTGTAGTGGGAATCAATATGTAGATATGCATGGAAAATGCTAGCAGTCTGCCTGATAATGAGATTTTACAGTGAAGACAAAGCCCCTGGGTGCGGTGATTGGTATCTGAGAGAGTCCACACTGTCCTCCCCTGAGAGCCTCACAGCGCGGATGTGTCGTCTGTTTCAGCTGCTCCAAGCTGGAGGTACAGCTTAATGGAGTGAGCACCAAACACCTTTTGCAGGGTTAGGTAAAGATGTTACATATTTGGGGCTGTATATGGTTAGTGGGACAAATACAAGACCATTGCATTCATTAAAACCAGTAACACGATGTAACTCTGATATTTTATTTGTGTGTGTGTGTGTGTGTATGTGTATGTGTGTGTGTGTGTGTGTGTGTGTGTGTGTGTGTGTGTGTGTGTGTGTGCGTGTGTGTGCGTGTGCGTGTGTGTGTGTGTGTGTGTGTGAGTGTGTGTGTATGTGTGTGTGTTTGTAAATTATCATTATGATTTATTTACAAAATTTTATGAAGGGATAAACAATAAATAATTACAGTGCCCTCCACTAATATTGGCACTTTTAAATTACAATATGTATATAGTGGTGTAAAAAAGTGTTTGCCCCTTGCTGATTTCATCTTTTTTTTTTTGCATGTCTTTCTTACTTTAATGTTTCAGATCATCAAACAAATGTGAATACTAGTGAAATATAACACAAGTAAACACATAATATAGTTTTTTTTAAAATAGGTTTTTAAATAATGTTTTATTATTAAGGGAAACAGAATCCAAAACTACATAGTCATGTGTGAAAAAGTGTTCCCTCCCTGTTAAAAGAAATCACTTAAATAGGGCCTGCCTGACAAAGTGAAGTAGAACAAAAGATCCTACAACAACATCCAAATAACTGAAGGCCTCAGTGATGGTGAGTGTTCATGACTCCACCATAAGAAAAAGACTGGGCAAAATGGTTAGCATGGCAGAGTTGCAGCAGGACAATGGTCCAAAGGAAACCAGCAATCCACTTCTAAATGGCTGACGAAATAAAAAAAGAAGACTTTGGAGTAGCCTATTCAATGTCCTGATCTGAATCCAAGTGAGATGCTATGGCATGACTTTAAAAAGGCGGTCCATGCTCTAAAACCCTCCAATGTGGCTGAATTACAACAATTGGGTGGGTCAAAAGATGGGTCACCAAAATTCCTCCACAGGGCTATAACAAACTAATTGCAAGTTATCAAAAATGCTTGATTGCAGTTGTTGCTGCTAAGGGTGGCCCAACCAGTCATTAGGTTCCGGGGAAAACTCTTTTTCACACAGGGATATGTATTTTTGTATTTATTTTCTCTTAATAATAAAAACCATCATTTCAAAACTGCATGATGTGCTTACTTGTGTTATATTTGACTAATATGTAAGTTTGTTTGATGATCTGAAACATTAAAGCATGGTAAACATGCAAAAGAATTCAAAAGAAATTAGTAAGGGGCCAACACTTTTTTACACCACTGTAT
>CAIGQW010052735.1:3508780-3524798 GCA_903798125.1 Danio choprae | reverse complement strand
TATATATATATATATATATATATATATATATATATATATATATATATGTATGTGTTTGCATTTTATTCATTCATTCATTTTCATTCAGCTTAGTCCCTTCATTCATCAGGGGTCGCCAGAGCAGAATGAACTGCCAACTTATCCAGCATATGTTTTGCTCTTCCAGCTGCAACCCAACAGCTGGGAAATATCCGTACACACTCATTCACATACATGCACTACGACCAATTTAGTTTATTTAATTCACCTATTGCACATGTCTTTGGACTGTGGGGGAAACTGGAGTAGCCGGAGGAAACCCACACCAACACGGGGAGAACATGTAGACTCAAACCAGCGGCCTTCTTGCTGTGAGGCAACAGTGCTAACCACTGAGCAACCGTGTCGCACTGTTTGCATTTTGTAACTTTTTTTTTCTCTGTCTGTCCTTCTTTATTCCCCACCGCAAGGTTAATTGCATTAGCTAAAAGAATCCCAGCCTGTTGGTTGCTTATGGAGGTCGCAGTTAGGCATATGACCCTCACAAATCTGCTCTACCACCCACCATCGCGGTTGGGATGATAGGGCTGCTGATGAGGCTTCAATTGGTGTCCTGGTCTGCTGGGTCTCCCAAAATAACAGTGAAGCAGTGATTTAGGAGTCTGCTGTTGTTTCTGTTGTACGTCTGCTTGCGTGAAAGACTGCTGTGATCTCTAAAGCACAAATATAAATGAACATCCCCAGTGGCTCGGAGAAGAAAATCAAGAGGTAGCAATGTTTTTTGTTGGTGGTAATCAGTATTTAAAAAAAAATAAAAATCTGTCAGTGCACTGTGCTTTTCTAGCTTCTCAGCTGTATTTATTTATTGTTTGTTTGTTTTTTTGTTTGTGATCTGGTTATTAGTTTGATTGTTTTTTAGGAAAACATGTTTGTTACAAAATGATAAAAACTATAAACGTTTTGCAGTGTTTGATTCTGGGTACGGGTTTAAAGGTTTCAGTCAGAGTGCTTCGTCACTAACTGTGTGAGTTTGTTGCCAGAATTGGATCAATGATTTGGTTGTCACATCATATTTCAGTTTTTCATCAAATCTTCTGACCAATCAAATGGTCTATAGTATCAGACATGTCTGGCCCCTTTCAAGAAGCTATTGTTATATGAGATTGAGCTCAACCACTGTCACTGGCAGAGCTGTAAAAAAAACCCAAAACAAAGTATTGTAGGGATTTAAAATCCAGTGTACATTTACCATGAATACAATTTTTCTTATATTACGATACTTCTTGTGCCGTTATTGTGGTGGTCAAAAGCGCCTATGTAGATGTCAAATGGACATCAAGGTTTTGACATAAAATCGATTTGCATCTCTGATGTTTTTTTTGGCATTGTTTTAACTTTATTGTGCCTGCCGTGTTTTTGATACAGTTATCCCTCGTGTGCTGTTTCACAATTGCTGTTTTTAGTAAGACACCCTGAACACCCTTTCCCCTTCCCCAATTATTCCATGAACTTGGGGAAAATGTAAAAAATGTCTCTTTAATAACACCATCCATGTAATCAGTCACTTGCTAGTTTGTATCCTGTGCATACAACAGGGCAGTTAGTTTTAGTCTTTAGTCTACTCTAATTGAGGTCAGTGAGGGAGTGTATGTGCTCTGGCCCTGACACGTGCAATAGATGCTTACTCCTGCTTGCCCCGGCCTCTCAGCGCTTCTCCGCTTCTTATGGGAATTAAAAAGTGCTGGCCTGAGGAAGAGCCAGAGCCAGTCAGGTCAGGGTGGAGAGCACAGAAAGACTACCTTCAGCTGCTGCACTCCAGCAGGGCCACAGCTGGGCAACCTGGGCCATTGTGTCGAGGTCAGAGCAAGCAGGGAGCAGATTGTTATAGCGCCCGATAGTCATTTATTATGTTAGGTTGAGGAGTCAGCCGTTGTCTTTGGAGCGTTTTCACTTTCCATGTGGCCTAGCAAAGGAGTTCTTAATTTATAAGACCTAGATTCTATTTTTCCAATTGTGCCACAGATATATCAATAAGAAGAAATAGGGCAACGATTTTCAAAAGGCCTTCGGTTTATTTTCAGACAACGGGCAGCATAGTGGCATCGAATTAATCAAGTCTGAGGCGCCCTTTTATAAATCATATCATATCTCTGTCCTGTAGGAAACTCGTGAACTTAGTTACTTCAGCTCAGACTGTGCTCGATACTCCACTGTCAGCTTAGCCCCTTTAAATGCAGGTGCATTACAAACGTCCACAGCGCTTAATTGTGCGTATGGGTATGGAAAAGATCCATCATACCGCTGACTATTATGAAAAGAACAAACAGGAGTGGCTATTTTTCTCCCTGATGTAAAACATCTGGCAGGATCTCGTGCTTGTAGAATTAATGGGCATTTAATTGGCAATAATCATTTTTTACCTCTGTGATGTGAGGTAAATAGTGTTGCTGGAAGAACCAGATGTTTCGAATAATCTGCTGCTAGGTTTACTCTTAGTGTTTTCTCTTTTAGAAGGTGTCACGGTACATGTAGCATATGTTTTTATATTGTTTTCATGGAGAGTGACCTACATGTCTCAATATCCCAAGTATAATATCAATATCCTCAATATCTCCATAAGTATAAGTAAATAACCCTAAAAAATCTGTAATGTCAAATACGTTGCTTTGTGTACTTTTCATTGCATGTTTCGCATGAAAAATCTTTTTGATGAAAAGTGAAAAAGTTTTAGATATACATCCTTCTTTTACATGTCTACGAGAAGGCGGCAATAAACTTACAGATCACTTAGACAAGTGTACTACTAACCTAAACCCTCCCCTAAACCCAAACAATATTGTTTTCAAATGCAAATGTAAGAGAAAATGCACTGCAGCCATCTTGATTTTACATTTCTTTTATGTCTTTTGTGGAACCATGCTTCACGGGACTCGAACCCAGATGCTCTGTATCACAAGTACAACACCGTACAAAGTGAGTAACTGAGCAAATAAACCAGGCCAGGAAAGTTTTTAATGTCGAGAGAGATAAGTGAGGCAAACATATTAGATTATACTGTAAATACTAGACACCGTTAAATTGTTTTGTGATTTGAGTTTTGTATATTTGGTGTTGTGCAAAGATCTGCATGAAAATAATTATTTATTTGTTCTTAATATGTGCCTGTAAATGTCATTAGCGTGAAAAAGAACAACAGTTCATACATCGTTTATTTTACCTAGAAACTGCAGTCAGACATAGGTTGAAGTACTTTTTTTGAAATTTAACACAAATGCAGACCAAAGAATGCATTGGTGTATTTAAAATGTTTATAGTTAAACGTTTGTGAAATATTAAACGTTTAACTACTTTTCTAAACACTAAAACAGAAGCACTGTGTTGAAATTCACACTCACTTCCCATAAACAGAAGTTTGGTATTAATTCAGAAAATAAACAAATATTTAAAATTGGTTTATAAGTTTTAGGATTTATGTAAACAGAAAGTTAACAATTGGACATTTGTATATATAAACATGACCTAATATCTATGTTTACGGCTTTGTGCTTCCTGCTTCGTAGCATGGTATTTCCAATGGCTCAGTCTATACTGTAATTCAGCCTTTGGGCCTGAGGTGTCTTGTCTTCAGCCGGCTGTTCTGATCTTCTGCTAATAGTTTATAATGTCAACGCTTTGCCCAAAGACAGAAGCATAAGACTAAAAGAAGATGCCCCCCAGTGTGAGCATTTTTTCCTCTCCTCTAACTGAATTGGCTTGGTGCCAAACAGAAGAAAGAGGCGAGATAGAGAACAAAACTCAAATCCGTCGTTTGATTAAGGTTCACCCAAAGCCAGCCTGACACAAACTCCATACTGGAGTGATCATTTGCATGAGTTCGTTTGAATGGCAAAAAAAACCCCTTCTCTTCCCTCTGATCCATCCTCTTTTGCCTGAGCTCTTGATTAAACTGACTTTGAAATGTGAAAATTGTGTGGGCCGCACTAGAACAATGTCAAATAGGCCTTGTGGAGGGGTGGAATGGATTTAAAGGCATTGTTCAATCTGACTCTTTTCTCCTGCATTAAAGACAGGGTTGCGGAGGTTTGTGACAGTCAGACGCCTGCGTACTTATCTTTCCCGCAATAGTGTTTTAATCTGTTGGGTTAGCGCATGCCTGTAAACAAATTTGTCAGTCACACAATGGCACTGCCACCTTTAGTTCGCAGCGGATTACGGCGTTTTTAAACAGTCTCCGAATGAACACCTCCTGCTGTGCACATCTCCACAAAAGATTTGATTAAATATCCACGGATAAATAATTTGGGGATATATAGCATCTTTTCCTATGTGATATTAGCGTGGAAGACGCATGCTCGCACACCTTTGGAGGGGAGTCTTTTGTAAGGGTATTGTAAAGGGTTGTAATTCTTTTGATATGGAATTTAAACAGTATTTTACCCTAATCCCGAGTTTGGGCTTGAGAAAGCCTTTCACGTAGGTGGTTTTCAATTAGTTTCACTTAACCTTGTAAATATTTTCATGACATTAAAGGACTAGAAAAGCTTTTTGGGGGATGTGGTTTGCTCTCTGCCCCGTTTCATCTCTGTATTTACAAAAATAACAGCAAGGAAATTTAGGAGGATGTACAAATTATCAAGGGTGGTTATTTCTCATTACACAGATGCTTAGCGGATTTAATCAGTGTTTATGTAGCGTAACTCGTGTGTTGACTATTAAATTACACTCTTTAAAAAAGCAACTACATGCTTTCCAGTTTATGGGATCTAATAAATCACTAAAAAATCTGAAATGGAATACTAGAATACTGTGCTATTGTAGAATTCACACAGATCCTGTCTCAAATGTTTCATACTTTTCCATAGAATTTCAATATAACTCAGTCATTATTAACTATGACTTTTGCTTCAATGAACTCCTAATTTACTGCTTATTAATAGTAAGCATGGAAGTTGTCATGGTAGTTATGCTTAGGCATTATATAGGATTAAGGGATGTAGAAAATGGAAATTAATTGAAAATAAGCAAATAAATAAATGTATTCAACACAATCAAGTAACACAGCCAATATGCAAGCTGAAAACCATCAGTTTTAGAGCAACAATTGGTCATCAAACTAAAGTCTTACCAGATTTTCTGTAAAATAATAATAATAATAATAATAATAATAATATTAATAATAATAATAATTTTCACAATTTATTTTATTTTTTCACTTCAGTTGAGACAGTAACAAGAGCATTTTTGTCGCCCTTATCTTATAGCCACACAATGTACCATTCATTCATTTATTCATTCATTTTCTTTTCGGCTTATTCCCTTTATTAATCTGGGTTTGCCACAGCGGAACGAACTGCCAACTTATCCTGCATATGTATTACGCAGCGGATGCCCTTCCAGCTGCAACCCATCACTGGAAAACACCCATACACTCCCATTCACACATATACACTACATCACTGGGAAACCCCTATACACTCCCATTCACACATATACACTACAGAAAATTTTGCTTATCCAGTTCACCTATAGCGCATGTCTTTGGACTGTGGGGGAAGCCGGAGCACTCGGAGGAAACCCACACGAACACGGGGAGAACATGCAAACTCCACACAGAAATGCCAACTGACCCAGCTGATGCTCGAACCAGCAACCTTCTTCCTGTGAGGTGACATCGATACCCACTGCGCCACCGCGACACCACAATATAATTTTTCATTAAAATGTCATTAAAATAAAATATTCAAAATGTTTCGAAAAATGTTAAAATACAGAGAAATGCACTATTTTAACTAGTTAAATCATGACCTGTGTCACCATGCTAATGACATCACGCTCTAGATTTCCAATTTTGTTTTGTAGAAGCCAAACTTTCATAGAAAAGCAGTGTTATAACAGAAACTTAAAATGTATAAAACAGCGCTGCTTCTTTACAAAAAAATTATGACGATTGTAAAAACAGAAGAGGTTGACTGTGGCATAATAAAAGCCCCGCTGCTTTCATGCCGTGTCACACTTGTCTCATCAGCAATTGTTTCAGCAGCCTCGTTAAACTTTAATGGCTTTCAAGTTCTTCTTCACACTACCATGATCATAAGTTTTGAATAATTTTGAATACTTTGTATATTGTGTTTTACATCATCAGTTCATAAGATTAGCCAATTTCAGGGATTCAGTCAATCAGAAAGTGCCATCCGATATCCTAGTTCACTTTAAAGGGCACCTATGATGAAAATCCTCTTTTGTAAGCTGTTTGGACAGAATTGTGTGTAGGTATAGTGTGTCCCCAGTCATATTGGACTGATAGAAACACAATAAATCTATTTTTTTTTATTTCCTAACGTTAAAAATAGGATCCAAATCCCTCTCATTTTGAGGCCGACCGCAACTTGACATAGGAGTGTGGTTTCCCCGCCCACCGAATTGATTGACAGCCGCATATTAACATGTCTTGTGTGCAAAGCAGCACCTCTGTGTTCAGCAGCACCTCAAGAATGAGTTTAACAAGTTTAAAACATTTCTAAAACATGCATGTTTGTAATAAAGACAGTAAAATCGTTTCGTAATTCTTTACTACAGCTGCATAGTGTCAGTATAATTATAAAAGAAGACTCTTCAATCCCGGTTCATGGACTTAAATCAGGTTTATTTTGTACATTAACATAACAGATGTCCATACAGCAGTGGATATTAACATGTATCCTGTCACATTTGCCATACAAAAGCAGTGCAAAGCTAAACGCAATCACGCAGGTGTTATCGACCGCGTGCAAGTGCACAAACTTTATAACGACATTGTGTGTGACTCCTTGTTGTAGAAAGACTTGAATTAACTCCACAACAAATACATCAAATAACCGTTGGTAAAGTTCTTACTGTAGTAAGGGAGATCTGCTTCATTCTTGTCTGACACTGTGCTGCTTATGTGTGAGATGCAGCAGGAGAAGCTACACCCATCATAGTAATAGTAAGCGACCTCTTTCGCTCTGACACGCACGTGGGAACGGTGGGCGGTGAGAAGCAGCTCATTTGCATTAAAGGCACAGGCACCAAAACAGCTACAAAGTGAAATCAGCTCAAATGTCCAATATACACAAAGGTATAATAAATAATCTGATGGCTATTTTGAGCTGGAACTTTACAGGCACATTCTGAAGACACAACATTTTTATTTTAAATCTTGAAAAAGGGGTAAACTAGGTGCCCTTTAAATCTTACAAATATTTTCATAAAATAATCAACAGTTCACTGTAATAAAAATCCTACTGCCTTAATTTTTTAGTTAAATCAAATGATCTTTTCTATAGTCATCTCAATTTACACCAGTCACGCTAACTAAAAGTATTACGTTAAACATTTGTATAACATATTAATAAAATAAGTTAAAGTAACATAAAAGCTTTTGTTGTGATGGCTTTTTGTCATATCATTGTTTTACACTGTATACTATTTTACTGATATACTAATGGTATGAGTAAATTTGTTCATCTGTCAATTGGCTTCACGAATTTAGTGGTAGGATTGTCCATTTTGCATTAATGAACAAATTAGGATAAAATATAATTGAGAGAACCCACAAATCTGCATAGATCAGGTTGTATTACCCATTCTTCAACAGTTCCATGTTTTACAGTGCACATTAAAGAGAAATTACACATTAAACTGCTACTTGAACTTTGAAGGCTCCTCCTCATGAAACTCCCCTGAATGACCTTCAACTGTTGGCTCGCTCTCCTTTTGCTTCAAGTGATTTTCTGTTGTTGTCAAACTGTCAAGTCATCTCAGTCTTTGATGGACACTACAAACAGAGCATCGCTCAACTCTTTGCTTTCGACTGCGTAACCCTCAGCAACACAAACAGAGCAAAGTCGTCATTAACTGCAGCTGTTTATTTTTTTTAAGATAAGAAGGGCTTTTATAGCTAATCAGCGGCTGCATGCTAGCTCTATTTACACGTGAAGAAAGACGGCTGGACTACTGAGAGCAGCGGTTAATTCAGTCATGCCGATGAAGGAAAGGACGTTATTGACCTCCGCCGGCAGCCATGTGTTTCAGTTATTAGCCGGCCTCCATTTGTCAGGCAGGCCGAGTGATATGGAGGTGACGTGAGGTTCAGGCCCGGGCTGAGGTCGCCCTCCATCCGTTATCGTGTGTCTGTGGCGGGCACTTTAATTGAATTACCCAATTTATACTTCAAGCAACAATGCCCCAGCCTACACCCATGACGTGATACAATTAAACATGAGTTTGAAAGCTTGTGTTTTGCATATTTTATCCTGCACTGAGAGGAGAAAAAGGCATCTGTCATGTTGCTATTTTGGTGGGCTATTTTTTTTCGCATTGGATATTACAGAAGGGGACATGTGTTGCAAACTGCGTGCAGGGCTGTTTAACCTTGAAATAGATTTAAATGCATGAATGCGAGTCTATAATGCAATTATTTGTTGTAGTATTGGTGATCTAAAACTTTTGACCAAGGGGTTTCTGTGGGGGATGTACTATAATAAAGGTCTGTGTGTCTATGTGTGTGTGTGTGTGTGTGTGTGTGTGTGTGTGTATGCGTGCGGGCGTGCGTGCTTGCTTGTGTGTGTGAGAGAGAGAGTCTTAATACATTTAGATCTGCTTTTGAGCTGCAGGACCATCATTTTTAAGAACTGAAGGTTCAACATTTTTAAGGTAATAATAATAATAATAATAATAATTATAATAATAATAATAATAATAATAATTATTATTATTATTATTATTATTATTATTATTATTATTATTATTATTAATAATAATATTATTATAAAACATATATATTTTGCTCACTAAGCCTGCAAAAGTGTGTGAAATATTTTTAAATATTTCTAAATATGTTTTTTTTCATATAACATTTTATTAATGGATAGAAAGGGCACCATTATTATAAATAGCAATTTATTTGTTATGAATATCTTTAGGAAAGAAAAATATGGTATATATATTCATTGTAAAAGCACTACAGAAATTAGACCAAGTTGGGCATATTTCTATACTTGCTTATAAATACAACATGTGGTGCTTAAGTGTATTGTCCCTTAACCATAAGTCAGAAAGAACATTTTCTCTTTATAATAATGTATACAAGATAATATAGCTGTCCTTACTGTATATTCTAGAAAGCCGGACATCATTTTGAGAGAAAGTTTTCAAACTCGATGTCAGATAAAGCTCACCGTCGCTTAGACATTGTTAGAAACCGTTCAGATATCTAATGACAGATGTCCTCTTGCCATTATATGTAAATGAAGATCCAGTAAAGGCTATTAATTCTAATGGAGTCCAATTTATGCTGGATTTGAGCAGCTGGAAGAGACTGCAGTGTCGTGCCCATTCACTCATGCGTTTAAACTCTCGCCTCTCGTCCAGGTGTTACCAAACTATTTGTCAGATAAAAGCAAGGCCACTTGACCTTTGACCCCTCCGCACCTGGACACAGTGCCAGCTCACCCGCTTTTTAACATTCCCAAAGACTCCCGATGTTTTGCCAGCCAAACTCAATGGCAATTAGATGTACCGAGAGAGAAAAAAGTCGGTAAAAATGTGCTTTACATTAAGTGTGTAACGTACACCAATTATGCTAATTCGCAGATGGCTGAGTGTTGATTACCGCATAAACACTGGGGGGAAATCAGAAGACTGCTATCATGTGTTGACTTCCATTGACAGTCATTTGATTGTTTGTCATTAAAGCGCTAGAAATATTGCAGTGATGACAGCAGACGTTTAAATAACGTATAAAAGGCAGCTCGTTGTGGAGCAACAACAAAAAGCGAATCTCTTTTGATTCAATTTGATTTGATTTGAACTCGCACCACCCAAACACTCCTTAGTATCTTTAATCGCTAAACAAGTTACTAAACAAACAAACAAAATAAAAATCTAACTTTTAATTGGCAGCTGAGTCTATGCAAAAGAGAGGGTGTGTCTGCATATGCATTAGCATAACAATTCACCCATAGCCGACACCATTTTACAAATGGGGGAGTAAACATCTGTTCCAGATGTCCTATTATCCTGTCAGGCTGCTTAGCTCAGAGACTTCGAGCTTCAATCAGGGCCTTTGTCAGGCTCCGAATCAGACACTGAAAGGCCTGGGAGCGCCGTGCTTTACTTTGAATCCCCTACTGGCATGGACATACTTAACAGACCCTGAAACAAGCTGTCCTCGCCGCTTTTGAGTGATGTGGGTCTGTGGCATTCGTTATCATCTGATGCTCGTCTCAGACAGATTCGCCTCTTTCATGCTCTTTGGATACATGGCGGCTGTTCTGCCTTCAGCGATCTGGCCGGAGGGTCTACAAAACCCACTTCAAATGCCAGTCCTCTCCGGGAAGGGTGACATTTTGTGCAAGCCAAAACATTTAGCGCATTAGGAGGGAAGCAGCCTGGCGGAAAAGACAACTATGTTCGCGTTCTCTCTCTGCAGGTCAACGCTGCAATGTTTACCGTATTTCAAGTGAATCGTGCTAATTTAGATCTGCCTCCGCAGGTTTTGCACTAGATTAAATGCTCATTGTGCATTTCAGTTCAAGGATGCACATAATTGAAGTCATTTGGCAGGGGAGCACATTGGAGGAGTGTAATATAGAATGAGCTTTTCTTAAGATCAGATGATGTTGGAAATGCTTGTATTGTTTTTTTCTTTGTATACAAATAATACTAGTTAATAGACATACTGAAAGCTGTTCATGTTAGCTCCATTAAATGATATTTACTAATAAATCATAACTTGTATGTCTTAGTTAAATTTAATGTTGTAAAAAGTGTAAAAATGCTGCTGAAATATTTTCTGTAATGTTGTAAAAGAAACTGTTTGCCAAATACATTTTTAATGAACGTGCCAAATTTAATTTAATTTAATTTAATTTAATTTAGGGCTGCACGGTGGCGCAGTGGGTAGCACGATCGCCTCACAGCAAGAAGGTCGCTGGTTCGAGCCTCGGCTGGGTCAGTTGGCATTTCTGTGTGGAGTTTGCATGTTCTCCCCGTGTTCGCGTGGCTTTTCTCCGGATGCTCCGGTTTCCCCCACAAGTCCAAAGACATGCGCTATAGGTGAATTGTCTGTAGTGTATTTGTGTGAATGAGTGTGTGTGTGGATGTTTCCCAGTGATGGGTTGCAGCTGGAAGGGCATCCGCTGAGTAAAACATATGCTGGATAAGTTGGTGGTTCATTCCGCTGTGGCGACCCCAGATTAATAAAGGGACTAAGCCGAAAAGAAAATGAATGAATGAATAATTTAATTTAATTTAATTTAATTTAATTTAATTTAATTTAATTTAATAAACCACGGAAAATGTTTGTAAAAGTTTTTTTGTTGAAAATACCAAATAATAATAAAAAAACAAAGCACAATAAATTTGATCCATGACTATGATGTTTAAATTAACAGAAAAAACTACAAAAATATGTAGTTGTAAGCTGGTTTATGTATCTCACAGAAGGGAGAGAAAAACATATATAAAAATTACTTAATTCAGGCATCATATTTTTATTGTAAGATACCCTACACTTTTTTACTTCAGCAAGTCAGTATAGCAGCTTGAAAACATGCAGTTTAGTCATATACCCAGTAGTCTATAGTAAATAACAGAACATTTATAGCACACTATGTATATAATTACTCTCCGATTGCCCACAACCTAACAGAGCTGCTCTTGGCACTGCAAGACATGTCCTACATTTACCTTGGGCGCCAGATACATTAACTTCCTCCCCAATCAGCCGGCTCAGAAATAACAATAATTTCAAGTGCTGCTAATTGACTTTAGCCTTTCCAATATGAGAGAGTGAGCGCCTGCTCATTTTATCTGTCCTTTTAATAATTACATTATCATTTTACGCCTTCAATTCCTTTAGAGTAGCTGACCATTTGCGTGCCACTGAAGGCTCATTATTAGCCTTGAATTATGTGCAGTTTATTGATCCCTGTGGTGGATTATGGGGCTCTAAGTTGGTCTAGACAGAACGGTTAGTGAGATGACAGAGCAAGGGAAACATATCGGGCCCGGGGGAGAGATCAGCTCAACTCGCTGAGCAATAATGCCTGGTAGGTAATGGAATTTAAGTTTACACTAAATCTACAAATGCGCTGACATTTCAAGGGCCTAGTAAAATAGCATTAGGCTAATTAGTTGAGTTGAGGAGGTGACTGCACAGTTGTTTGTAGCTACATCTCTATTTACCAGCGTGGAGCTGGAGGAAAGTACTTCAGGCTCCAGATTTTATGTGCTGCTACCTTTTAACCATGCTAATGACTCTTTAAAGGGACAGTTCAGTCAAAATATATATATAAAATCTGGCCACATAGACCTACAGTTTATCTGGAAAGTATTGACAGAGCTTCACTATTCCCACATTTGGTTATGTAACAGGTTTATTTCAAAATGGATTAACAATGGATCTACTACAATATAACTTATGAATGGCCATAACAATAAAAGCTATATGCTAATATCTCAATATGACATCATATTGAGATATTAGCATGTAGCTTTTATTGAGATATTAGAATTAAGCTAATATTTTATGAATTGTTTACTCTAAAAATACAATTTCTGGTAATACAGCCGATAAATGTGTATGAGTTACTAGACCACCCATGAATGTTCGTATGTCACTTTGTCCTGAAAAACAGGAAAGCAAGGATTTTTCACTGTACTGTTTTGAAAGACATGTAGTAAAGTTATGTTTCACTATCAGAAAGTTTTTTTTTTTTAAACAGGAAGTTGCTAGGCAACAGAGACATGCATATTCAAAGGCAAGAGAATAATAGCAGACAATTTGGTCAGTTTGACCGTAATTCAAGGTAGAAATACTCAAAACTCTTTTGTATTTTGTAATAAAAAAAGCAATGTTAGAAATAAATATGCACACATTTTGGGAAAGTCAGGGTAAGTTATATGGGTTTTTATTTTAACAAAGTAATTAAATTAAAGCATTTCTGTGGGTGAAAAAATTAACAGCAATATTTAATGACACTCTTTTTAAGCTCAAACTTAGACATAACATATAAACTTATATGTCATATTCACATTCATATTTTTTTAAATAAATATTTGTTTACTTTACATTTTAGCCATTGTTGAAATGTTTAACCTGAGAATAATTGTAATTAGCATAAATGTGTCTTACTATATAACTTGTAATACAGAAAGCTGCAGTTTAACTGTTGTGTATTCTGCTCTTTGTATGCATGAGTTGCCACATATAAACCACACCTGGATCTACTTAATAAAAATGCTGACATGTCAAATAACTTTTTTCCCCATGTTTATTTTAGTTATTGTGTACTCTTGCGCAAACTCTCAGTGTACTGCACATATGGTTGCTTTAATCAGTCAATAGATTTTGATGACATCACTCAGCTTCTCATCAGTTTTTCTGTCTAATTAAATCCTCTTTATAATCTGAAGTGTCCCGCCACTGTACTATAAATAGACACTTAAATAGCAGCTTAAATCAGTCATTTGATGAATGGCATTTACTACACTCGGTAGTTGAATAAATGATTCTGAAAGTGTAAATATGTTTTCCATTGAAGTCTGGTTTTGGGTTAGTGACATGATGGCACAGATTGGCTCATAGGAGCAAGTCTGCAAAAAATGTATCGCACCCATTTGAAGTATAAAAAGAATTCCATATTTTCAAGTGATGTGTAAGAGATTAGAAGATGACTCTGGCTGAGCTTTACTATAAGCAAAATGCTACTAGCTACTTTATTTATTTATTTATTTTTTTAAGGAAGAGCTGCTTGATATCTCATGTCCTTTCTCCCTGTTTCAGTGAAATTTGTATCTTTGTATAAAAAGCCATGTATCAAGGTACTTCAGAGAATCTATCAAAGGATTAGTTCACCCAAAAATAAATAATATGTTATTAATTACTCACCGTCATGTTATTCTTAAACCCTGAGACCTTATTTCATCTTCAGGACACAAATTAAGATATTTTAGATCTCTCTGACCCATAGCTAGCAAGGGTCCTAAGCTGTTTAAAGTCCACAAAAGGAACCGAAAATATTGTCAAAACATTCCATGTGACTTGTTATTTTGGTGCACAAATATAATAACTTCATATAATAACAGTTGAACCACATTTGACAATGTTTTTGCTTCCTTTTCTGGACATTAAACATCTCACGACCCTGTCTATGAAGAACATAAGTGTGAGTTATTAATAGAAGTTTGTGGGGTGGGGGAGGGTGGGGGGTGTATTTTTTATATTTTTATTAGTTTCATCCACAACGGATACATTGCCTTTTCTTGTTGTTTAAGTATTTCATATTTCAATTGTGAATTATTATGAATTACGGATTTCCAGCAGTTAGCCTGCTGAATGTCTGTATTGTTCTCAATGAATGTGATGCTATGTTTTCTTTTAAATTAAATGTCTTCTGTACATTTTTGGCTTGAATAAGATAAGATTTCCCCAATGAATAGACAAGAATAAACCTGGTGTCCTCCATTAGTATTCTTTCCATTGACAAAGTACTTGAAAGCAATCATGACTTCATAAGTGGGAGGTAGGACATTTCTGTGAAGGCAGCGTAAGTCTGAACACATATAGTCAATGGCAGCACATAGCTATAGCCACTCAGAATCCTGCTACGCAACAGAAAGCCATCCGCATAGTTTTCCATTCAATTACATTGTTAATGTACACAATGATCTCGCCTTCAGTCGAAGTATTGTACACTGTGCAATTTTTTTCAACCAAATGTTTGTCTTTCTGTGGCTTTAAAACAGTCCATTCATTAATTTCTTTTTTTTAATGCTTTTTCCCCAACCTCATTGTTTTTTTATTGTTTTATCGAAATATTAAAGTAAATAAAGTTAGTAAATGAACTAAACTATATAAATTGATCCCTGACCTTCCCTAAGATTATGGAATACCCTGGGAAATACCATGTGTAGAGCAAGGGGGTTCAGATGCAACACACCTCTCGTCTGAATTATATATTTTAAATCCTTTTTGTTTTATGTATTTAAGTGTATCCAGTTCTTGACTAACTTAGTGACTTGGTTGTAGTGAAAAAAGCACAATATGACAGTTTTGCAGATAGAAGGCACAGATTCACAACAAACAAAGGCGTAGATTGAGGGCGCCTTGATTGAGTGTGGGATCATGGGAGTTGTCATCTCCAACTACGGAACTCCTGCAGAACTCATGTTAATGGATAAGCTAAGATATTCAAAGCTTATTATCATGGTAGTATAAAGTAGAGTAGCCCTGAAACCTGTCAGAGTGAAATGAGACCTCTGAAGGAATTTCTGATGAGAGACGAAGCAGCTGAGCTTTTATTATGCCGCAATCCATCACTTACGGTTCTTCTGGTCTTGTTCATGTGGGGAAGTGGCTCTGTTTTATTATACTAAATACATTTTACGGTTCCATTATAATGCTGTTCTCTGCAGTTTAATGAAACAGACAACATACAGCCTATTTTGGGTTTCCCTGTTTTCTATAAAACCTTAAAACTTAAAGGTATATGATGTCACTAGCATGGCTACACAGGGCACGGTTTGTACTACATTTGGTATAATGTACGTACAAAATATAACAATGTTCTAATAGTTTTTATATATTTTAATGAAAAAAAGTACATATTGTGCCTTTACACATAACAACTGGTCATGTGGTTCACTTTTATGATAGTTTGGAATGTATGAATTTTATGCCTGAATTATTTCTTTAATTATGCTCATATATTCTCGGTTCAAGTGTTGAATGCTGGAATGCAGCCTCTGAGTGTGTGTGTGTGTGTGTGTGTGTGTGTGTGTGTGTGTGTGTGTGTGTGTGTGTGTTTGTCTCTACAGAGTGTTGGTGGGCATGTTTACTGGCTATCCATCATTATTTTGATGAGCAGGCTAATTGCACAGCCCGCTTGTTAGCGGGGGCCGGGAAACGTCCTTGAGTGGATGCATGAAGGGTTGTTGGCGGGATTATGCACAACATGAAGTGGGTTTATTGTGTGTGTGTGTGTGTGTGTGTGTGTGTGTGTGTGTGTGTGTGTGT
>CAIGQW010052735.1:3463938-3490130 GCA_903798125.1 Danio choprae | reverse complement strand
ATATACTATCATTTATATGCTGCAGGGTGGCTCAGGGGTTTTAATATACTGCAATTAATATATGCTAAAATGTTATCATTGCATTCACAATAATGTCGTTAAAAATAAATAAAATTTTTGCATTAAAACAACTTATTATTACCAACCTAATAATTGCCGAGTGTATGGTTTAGGGTTTGCAAACATTCATATAGTTTTGGTATCGTTGTTGTCTAGACTGTAAAAATGAGATAAAAAGACAAACTAGCATCATTGGTTTTGTTCCAGAACATTCTGAATGAATCCTAATTAAAATGTTGGAAAATATACTTTTCCAAGGGAAATAGGAAATTAAAAAATAACTAAGATTTAACACAAGCAAAACTTCAACAAACAAGTCTTTATGATACACCAGTGTTGAGAGTAATGGCATAATTATTTTTAATAGTTAGTCAAATAAAAGAACAACTTAATCCATTTTTATGTAGGTTTTCACTTTTGTTTTCACTCTCTGCTAATCTTGTACCCTCCACAATTTATCTGCAGGGCCAGTTTTGTTCTTCTTATTTAATTTGCTGCTGTTTTATTTCATTTATTTCTTGTGTTGCACAAATTGCTTTTTGACCTTGCCCGTTATAAAGCATAAGTGAATTGAAAAGCCATTGATACACAGACATTTGTGCACAGACTGTACTCAGGCATTAATCTTTCCACCTGCAATGTGGTTCCAAGATTGTCAGATATATTTATTTATTTTTTTGTGCCCTGTATTATTTTCATTATCTTAAGAGGGCACAGAATGCTCACTGATTGGGCCGTCTGCAGACAGACAGGTACGCACACACACACACACACGCGCACAGACGCACACATCTTACAGGGCATGTAAAAGTGCCTCTCTTGCATTCTGTCCTGACATTGACAGAGTGAGTCTGGCTCTTTTGTTATATTTCTTGTATTTGTAAATGCTGTGTCCTGCGTTCCAGCCTAAGGCCAATGTAAATGCTCTACCAGCTGCTGGCCATCTGATCCACTGTCTTTAAATACATGACTGAAAAATCTGCTTTGGTCTTATTGAGTCATATACCACACTTTTCAGATCATCTGCTTGTGTAGTTATGATTCTATAAAGAAAGTAGTGAAGTCAAGGCTCAAGAGTTACATGATGCCCTAAACAGGATAAAAAAATTAAGTCTTAAAGAACATTCCAAGACAAAAAATAACTGAATGGTGAGTAAGCAATGCATTTGTTTGTCGTAATTACATAAGTAATAATCAATGATGAGCTGCTGAATTATTAGAAAGGAGGTGATGATATAGCCATGAAATGAAGCGTGTGTGCAATATTTGATAATAATAATAATGATGATGATGATGATGATAATAATAAAAAATAAATAAATAATGTATATAATATGTATATAATAACTATCATAATAATAATAATAATAATAATAATAATGTGGGCATCACGGTGGTGCAGTAAGTAGCACGATCGCCTCATAGCAAAAAGGTCGCTGGTTCGAGCCTCGGCTGGGTCAGTTGGTATTTCTGTGTGGAGTTTGCATGTTCTCCCTGTGTTCACGTGTGTTTCCTCCAAGTGCTCCGGTTTCCCCCACAAGTCCAAAGACACGTGGTATAGGTGAATTGGGTAAGCTAAATTCCGTAGTGTATGTGTGTAACTGAGCATCTGGGCATCTGCTGCGTTAAACATATACTGGATAAGTTGGCGGTTCATAATTTGGGGTCGCTGTGGCGACCCCAAATTAATAAAGGGACTAAGCCAAAAAGAAAATGAATGAATAATAATAATAATAATAATAATAATAATAACAATACATTCATAATACACCTTTCATTCATTCATTTTCTTTTTGGCTTAGTCCCATTATTAATCTGGGGGAGAGAATCTTGTGGGGGAATCTTGTGGGGGAAACCAGAGCACCCGGAGGAAACCCACGCAAACACGGGGAGAACATCCAAACTCCACACAGAAATGCCAACTGACCCAGCCGAGGCTCGAACCAGCGACCTTCTTGCTGTGAGGCGATCATGCTACCCACTGCGCCACCGTGCAGCCTACACCTTTCATATATATATAATTTTAAGAATAAAAAAGTTCATATGTATATACATTTATATATGAAGAAGTTTAATATCTTTTTTTCTGTATCAGTGTTAATCATTATATATCATATATTGTGCTATGTCGAGTTTTGTCTGGTTGTGTCATATTACATATCATATCATACCATATTCCTTAATTTTACTTTATATCAGTAGACTGCAGTTGCTGGCCTCAGATTAGAGATGTTGAAAACCACAAGCAGTGCGTTGTCATCTGTGTGATCCTCCACAGCTCGAATGTACAGGTTCAGTGTTATAATAGAGCAGAAATCACACAGCATGTTTGCCTGTTGTCGTCTTCCGAATGTACACCTTTCTGCTGCAGAGATGACACCTTTTAGTCTTAGTCTCATTTGGAGAATCGCTCTTCTCCAATTTGGTGTGAGAGTGTAATTTGTGACTCTCTTCTCTGCTCTCTGCTCATGCTTGCTGTAGAGTGTTATGGCTGATGGTCTTTAGATGACAGGAATGGCTCTTTGTGGGTCAGTGATGGGATATAGTGATGTTCTCACCTCCGGGTCATTCAGTGTATTCATGGCTGGTCAGACACTGAGCCCAAATCACTTCCATCTAATGACCATGTGGGAAACCAGGAGAACAGGCTAAGGGTGCTGACAGCGTGTTGGCAGAAATAAAGTGTGATCTAGTGTGATGTATGTTATAAGCTAACATACAGGTCTAGATATAAACAGTGTTGGGGAAAGTTACTTTTAAATGTAAAATATGACCATCTTGCATTTTTACTTAAGAAAGTAACAAAATGTGTTACTCATTTACTTTTCAAGAACTCGGCATGCTTGTTTGTAACAGTACAAAACCTTTATTTTTGACAAATGTAAGGCCTTTTTTCTAGCATAAAATGTGAAATGTTAAACTTGTGACAGTGCTACTAGTACTACTAGTACTAAGTACTACTACTACTACTACTAATAATACAAGTTTCTAAAAATGTAATCAGTCTAATTTCACTTTCTGAAGTGTGAAGTGTGTTCGAGCTTTATTTCACTGAACAAAATGGCATTTCCTTCCAAGTGTTACATAACGTAGACTGTCCATGCATAAGTATAGCTGTTCTTTTACGAACTTGCGCTTTTAGATTTTGACCTCTGTGCGTCAGCTGTGAATTTGTATGCCTGTCTTTGTAAACCCTCTCAAGAGCAGCTTTCAGATCACAGCATGCCCTCGTCCACTTACGCCGTCAAAATGCACGCTTTACCTTCTGTGTCGTGTGTGTGACATGTTTTTCAATCATGCATTGTAGCCACGCAGCTGCCATGGACGTCCGTCGCTGTTAAACTGTGTTGTTTCATTCCGGCTTCGGAGCAGATCCATGGCATGTCAACACATTTCCACCATGCTAATGCATTGAGCTTCAAGTGGCTTAAAAAGCTGTTGACCAGATAGAATCCAGGCAATGGGATTTGAGCTCGGGCTGTCATATCACATTCAGCACACTGGAAAGGTTTGTGTTGCTTCCAAGTGCTGTTTTTCTCGGTGTCAGCTCTGATTCGATACATTGCCCTCACAGTGGCTTTGACGGATTGTGCCAAACTGAGAGTGTCACCAACAACCATGCAGACTCTTGAAACCGATTTCAGCTTTCAAATGTAGAGAAAGTCAAAGGAATATTTGGTTTGATTATTCTGATTACTGATAATTAGTCTATTGGTCAATTACGTCATGCTTCTTGAAATGTATCTACATATAGAAACATAGTGATGCTATAATAATGTTTTGGAATATGGAATTTGCAATTGGATTGATTGATTGATTCATTCATTCATTGTTAATTGATTGATTGATTGTTTGATGTGTTTTTATAAATTGATTGGTTTGTTTGCATGAGGATTGATTGATTGTTTGATTGATTGAGTGTGTGAGTGAGTGAGTGAGTGACTGACTGACTGACTGACTGACTGACTGACTGATTGATTGATTGATTGATTGATTGATTGATTGATTGATTTACTGTTGTGATCAGCCTAGGCTTGTCCATGGAGAGAATGATCACATTGGTGTAATTATGGCCCAATCCCAATTCTACCTCTTAGCCGTTCCCCTTACCCCTACCCCTCGTTTTGCTCGTTCATGTGAAGGGTTAGGTGTGTCCCAATTATCTTTAGCTTGAAGGTGTAAGCCTAAGGGGAAGGGCTAGATAGCCCTTGAAGCGGAAATGTTTCAGGATCACACTCGAATCCAAGGGGTACAAAAATTTCCCAGAGTACACCAGCTACAATGGCAGCATGGCTGCACACAGAAGTCAGGAGATGCACAAATTAGTATTTTTGTCATTATTAGGAATTTTTACAACAAACAAGCATATGTTTTAATACATTCATAACCGCATTCTTGTTTTACTGTCATAGAATAGAAAATAGAATTGGTATTGGGCCTAAGTGTTAAGTCCGTCATGTGGTCAGCTGCTAAATTCAAAACTGCTTTTCCGCAACAGCTGGCACAGAGCCAGAATTTGTGTTTCAAATAGAAAGCTATACGCTATGCACTTATATGCTATACGCGTACACACTCAACCTTGTTGTGGATGAGTTTAGTGTGATCCGAAATGAAACACAAATGGAATATAATCACTTATGTAGGACAATTTTGCTTGCAGAATCCAAAATAAATAAAGTAATCCAACCTCAGCCCCCTGATAGCTCCTTCACATTTGCTATGTTAGCAAAGCTGCAAGCATTGAGTGCAAGAAATGTTCAATATTCTACACTTTTTTTATTGGTTGAAGAAGTGCATCATCAGGGTATTCAAAATGTACAGTAGTATTTCTCTAGATGCATCCTAAATCACATACTTATGCACTATTCTACACCATTTTGTAGTACATAAGTATGTGATTTAAGATTCACTAACAGAGAAGAGTATAAACAGAGGTTGGGGCCAGCTGCAAATGCATTGGTCAGCTTCAAGTGAGTGGTACTTGAGCTCCAAATGGACTGTACAAACCTCCTGAAGATTCATTTGTCTTGTACATGAGATGGGTTAACCTTAACCCCTAACTCTAACCCTGTTGTGTTTTATGAATGTCTACACCCACCCCAACCCTAAACCCAACCTCACAGTAATCTGTTGTGTTTTATTAATTTCTACTACACCAACCTTAAACTCAGCCTACTTGTGGCGTAAGTCCGTCCCACTTGGAGGTCTCCGGGCTGCAGCAATACCTACTTGGACTAACATGTCAGCATCAATCACCCATTATAGATCAAATCATATCATCATCTTTAAACTGGTTAAACAACAGAATACACATATTTTTGAATCAGAATATCAGATATTTTATTCATTCTCTTTTCGGCTTAGTCCTTTTATTAATCTGGGGTTGCCACAGTGGAATGAACCGCCAACTTATCCAGCATATGTTTTACGCAGCGGATGCCCTTCCAGCTGCAACCCATCTCTGGGAAACATCCATACACACTCAGTCACACTCATACACTACGGACAATTTAGCTTACCCAATTTACCTGTACCGCATGTCTTTGGAATTGTGGGGGAAACCGGAGCACCCGGAGGAAACCCACGCGAACACAGGGAGAACATGCAAACTCCACACAGAAACGACCCAGCCGGGGCTCAAACCAGCGACTTTCTTGCTGTGAGGCGATTGTGCTATCCAGGGTGCCCTCAGATATTTCAAAACAAACTTAAAAAGTTTGGGAATACTAATTTTGTAGATAAAAAAAGAAACAAAAAAAAACAATATATTCGTGTTACACAGACTGTGGTGTGTCATGTGATAAACCTGACGCATCACCATGGACCTATCAAAATGATTTTAAAGAAAAATAAAAAAATTCACACAGCTGGAGAAATTAAAACCTGCAGTTAAAAGGGTAAAGAAATGTCAGGGTAAAACAAATATCCAAACCCTCTGGTGGTCATCTGTCATTCGAGTGATATAAAACTTGACTGTGAATACACTAACAATTGGAAAATATGTATTCCATGTAATCACTTTTAAAAGTGAGATTTGTGTGCATATTTTCCTATGTAAGCAATAATCTGCTAAGACACAATTTTGTTCTTTCAGATCTGTGCCTAAAAAATGGTTAATGGGTCATAGATTACTCTGCAAACCTAAAATCCCTTAAAATGCAAAATATACAGATCAATTATTTTCAAAAAATATGGTTACTTAAAGTTACTGACAAAATAGCTATTTATTTAATTATTTGTTTGTTTGTTTGTTTTGCAGCTTGTGATAAATAGAAAACCTTCAAACCTTTGTCAGCTAATTCTGCCTTTACTTATGCCAGTTTTTTTTGCCTTACCTTTTTCAATAATTCAAATTATACTGCATCCTCAGAGCCTAAATGGGATAAATTTGTATGATTAAGCGTGTCTTTAGTCAGAATCAGTTTCACAGTGTGATTCTGAAAGAGGAAGAGGATGAGCAAGCCAGACTGAGGGAGAGGAAGAATGACAGTAGAGCAGGATTAGAATCAAGGGACTGCTTCGCCAGCAGGGTGGTGTGAGGTGAAAATAAGGGAAGGAGATTTTCATTTGCATACCCAGCATGCAACCCGGACCTTTCCGGAGAGCTGTGTATCCACCACCGAGCTTGGCAAGTACGTGCTCATTTCACAGGCCTGGCTTCATAAAGTGGATGGAGGGGGGGGGGGGGGTACGGTGGCGGCATGGGTACAGGTCTGTGGGGCAAGAGGGTGCCACCAGACCCCATTTACATGTTTGCGCTATGCCAGAGGTGCTGTGTAAAAAGAGATTGCAATCCTTGACACGACATGGACCCTCAGGAATTAGCCCAATTCACAAGCAAGACAAGATGGCTGCCATGCCGAGCAAGGTCTTGCAGGGTAATTTTCACTGAGCAAACAAGCGATCTCATTATCTTCATGCACCTGAGATGTCCAAGCTCCCCCTCCTCCTTTCTAGCTCTCGTTCACTCTTCATTCCATCCATTTTTCCCCTTTTTCTCATGTCCTTTGCCTGGTTTAGGCTTTTTTTTATTTTTAAATTCGCTTTGGCGAATTGTGTCAAACTAAGCATGTCACTAACAATTATGCAGAATCTCAAAACTTCTTTCAAGTTTATCCTGCCTTTGACCACTGATAATTAGTCTAATTTGTTTTTCAGTCAATAATGTGATGCTCATTTTGGTCCTTGAAGGGACAATATACTTGTGTTGGACGATACCAAAATTTTTACTTTAATACGATACCTAAATTAAATATCATGATACTGATACTAAATCAATACCATCATTTTTTTTCTTTAAAAAAATATTTATCAATAAACAATAAAGTGTTTGCTGTCAGCTGAAACAGAGTAGAACCATTTTTAAAAAGTAATTTTGTCAGCACTGTTTTAACATAAATAAAAAAACTATAGACAAAAGTGCACATAACGGTTTTGGTCTGGTTCTCAAAGAACCTGGAGATGTTGCTTGGTCCTTACTGTTTATGAAACAGTGATCTTGTCATATTCATATATTTACATATTTCTATATTAATATAGGGGCGAATGACGTGACATGCCTTTTTAGCTGTCCATGATGTCATCTACTAATAAAAATGGGTATTTGTTAAAAAGATAAACATTTATATTGTTCCTCTGGTAATAATAATATTACAGCATCCCATAGCTTTAGATTATGTTTACAGACCTCTGCTTACATTTTTTTCATGTGGTGTGATTGTGTGACCATACTGATATGAGAATATATCTCAGCATATCACATTTGTTGTGACATGATTTACACACAATCTCATAAAAAATGGATCTGCACAAAAACAAAATGATAAATGTTATTCTAAAGAATTATGGTGAAGTCACCATCAGAGTATTCATTTTTATTCCATATCAAAATAAGATTTGTGTCACAAAATATGACAATTTTAGACTTAGATGCAACAAATTGGTAAAAAAAAAAACAATTAGGATTTAGCATTTTCAATACAAAATCTAAAAGGGAAATTTAAGGGTGAGTACTACACAGCTCAATCTGTGTATGCCACATCTTTTAAGTAAAAATAAAATAATCCAGGCTCATTTCATTCATTTTCGCAATATATTGGAATATATTTAGCATATTTGTGCATGTCTGATATTATTATATCTTTGAAATCAAAAGACATTAACTTAACTAAGATAATTAACTAAGATATTTTATATAATTTAAATATGTGATTTGCTTTTCTGTATTTCAGATATCAAGGACAGCGTTATCAGCTGCTGTTTTTACTTTTGGCTCGACTGAACTTTGGAGAATGTAGTTTTGTTTTCAGCTTGTTAACACAAAGCAGCGCATGCGTCTATTTATCATCAATGTTATGTGGAAAAGCAGTGATTAAGCGTATAAATGCTGTTTGACCAATTCATATGTGAGTCATGTGATTTATACATGTGAGTCATTTCCGTGATTCGGTTCTATTGTGTTGTGTCAGAGTTCATTCAATCGTGCCGAAGAGCAGACCGTCATTCTCGAGGCTGATTTTTGCTTTCAGCTCCACATCGCAATTCTTCGCCCTCAGGCCCGTGGTCACTGCACTCGACTCGGTAAAGTTTGGAGGTGTGACTGATACTCAGCTCAGTCCACAAGCTGTGGGGTTCACTGCATTGTTTTGTCACAATGAGAGTGTGTGAAAGAACAACCCTCAGCTCAACACACACACACTCAGTTTGCCAGTTTTTTCTGCTTAAGACAAGTGTGAGTGTCTTTTTTCACACTCAGTTTTTTCTGCTTAAGACAAGTGAAGATATTTTGAAGACTGTTGGACACCAGTAAACATTGGTAGAAACAAAAGTACCTAAATTTATTGCATTCAGACACATAGAAAGGCAGCTCAATATACCAACTTAAATATAGCTCTTGATAAAGATGGTTGATTGGTTGGTTGGTTGGTTGGTTGCAGTTTAAGTAAGATATATCAGGGTGATACAAGTATCTAATATTACCTAATATCATAGCGAAGGAAATAGTAAAGAGCAAGGCCATCGTTTTTATTTCATATTACATTAATAGTTTGCACAACACTTTTGAAAATAATGTTGTTGTGTTCATTTGTTTCATAGCTTTCAAGCTTTTCTTTTTTTTTTTACTGTTCAGTGACTTCTTTTAAAAAAGACAAAACTTAGACCAAATTCACTGCAAGCAATTTACAAAAGAGCGCTCTTATTATCCTTGTGCACCTGAGATGTCCAAGCTCCCCCGCCTCCTTCCTAGTCCTCATTTGCTCTCTCTTCTATCCACCCCCCCTCATCCTTTGCCTGGTGTAGGCTTTATTAGAGCGCATCTTTTCCATTGGCTGCGCTTGCCCTGTTGTCAGGGTCAAGTCAAGGGCAGGCAGCCTAGATTGGAATCATTTGTCACATGGTGCAGCAGCAGAGCTGATATCAGCACAGCGGCCAAGGCATGTTGCAGCCATTCCTGTTAGCACCTCTGACATTACGAGCCACCGGACAGTGCAGATGGGCATTGCAGTGTAAGAGTTGGCCAGGTACCCAGACAGGGCCCCCCCCCCTCCCCCTTTTTCCAACACAATCAGGCATTCAGTAAAAAAAAAAAAAGCATTGCTGGTGCCGTCATCATATATTTTCAGAAGTGTTGGGAGTGCATCCGGCCTTGCTCAGACAATGGAAAAAATTGCAGAAAATAATCACAGTGCTTTTCACAGCTGAAAGCAGCACAACCAAATAACGAAGAAAGCGACAATTCTGTTTCTTAACTGGTGTAACGGTTTTAAAGTGTTGCAATTTAGTTGAGAGCATGTTTTTTTTCCCCCATGGTCAGCAGGAGCTTGCATGAACAATGGGAGGTGCTGAGGAAGCATGTGGAAAATGACTTTAATACACCATATAGAATGGCTTATTGCTTTGGTCAATAGGCTGGAGGGAGGATGGCACATGTGGCCGCTTGGGAAGGTTAGAGCTGTCAGTGCATTACATGACTGATACGAGCCCAGCTTATGAGCTCCCGAACGGAACGACCTCGACAGGCAGAGTCATAAAGGTTACGTGTGACACAAATCTGGCTATTAAAGGCAAGATTAGACCGCTGATGTACACAGAAATAAATACAGGAATCCGGTTGTGTTGAGTGTCACTGTGCCATATAGATGGAGGATGCCGTATAGATTGTGCATTTCACAGTACAACACAATGAAAAGAAAGCCACTCATAAAAGTAGAATGTATTTTGATTGGTTTCATTTTTTTATCGTATTTTTATACAAGTTTAAAATGTAATACTGCAAAAGTATGCCTGTAGGAAACACTCTTTTGTTGCTATTGATCTTTAGCGATCTTTAACACATTTTGTTGAATTTAAGCTACACTGCATCTACGTACCTGTCAACTAATTCTCAGTAGATTATAAATGGACTGTTAGGTTAGGGTTAGGGTTAGTGTGTTGACGTACTTGCAAAGTTTCTTATAGTCATTTAAATGTCTGTTGAAGGAACAGTATCAGCAGATATTAAGCAAACAGTCTACTAATACTCACATGAGAAGTAATTGGCATGTAGTTGCAATGCAACTTTTAGTCAACAAAATGTGCAATAGGGACCATCAGAATAAAGTGTTACCCACATTTTTACTTGTGAATGAACAACAAATCATATTGGACTAAGTGAAAAAAGAAAAAAATTAGAATAGACATCACCATTTTGAAAAAAGTGCATTATATCGTATAACAGTTGATTATATGTATACGTTTGATAGCTGTAATGTCCACCCTACTCCTTTTTGATTTTAATTGTAAAGCAATAACACACATTTTGTAAAGCTGCTTTGGAACAACAATTATTGTGTAAAAAGCATTTTAAAATAAACTTGACTTGAATAGAATTGAATATTGACTGCAATAATAAATAAATAAAAAGCCTAAATGAGCACATACAAACTTAATCTCCAATTCTACTCTGAGAGTTCACATCATGAGCATTACATTTAATTTGCTAAAACTATCCCCAAATACACAGATAAACCCAACGGTCTTCTCTATGTATAAATAAAAATTGTGTTTAATTTAAATGATTAAGTAATTACAGTCTCTGCTTTATCATGCACTTCATTTATCTTAATTTTATTTTGTATATTACCAATATCAAGAGTTCAAGGAAAAACTATTTCTCCACACTGTGCCTGTTTGTTATTGCAAAACTACAGTACATCCTTAATTTAGATGTACAGTGTCAGTGTCTCAATAACAAAAACACGATTTTTAGCTCATCCGTTCACTAAAGACAATAATTCAGCTATACACAACCCCAAACAAGCTCCGTGTTTCACACAGCCTGACTATAATTGCCTCAGACAATGCTCTCCCAGGCCGGGTCAGCTTGCTATGCTTGTTATTACTGCTGACCTTATCAACCAACTCTGCCTGCCCGGGTCAGCTGAACCCGACCGTAATGTAACCTCAGGGTCACGTTCAACAGCTGCAAAGGTCAGCGTGTCGATCGTGCTCGGCCCGCTCAGTTCAACTCCTTTAATAACGAGGAGAAGCAAGGTTGGGGACTCGGGGAGAAATCTAGATTCTCCTCGTTAGCCAGGGTTTATCAGGTAACTGGGGAACAGAATTTATGGTTTTTAAAAAGCAGTAGACAAAGAATACATCTATACTGTATTCTTTTTTTTTTACAAATTGTATGCATCATTTCAGTGAAATGTTGTAATATTTCATTTTTTGTTCTTTCTGGCATTTGATTTTTCCTTTTAACAGTTAAATGCCTGTTCACATCAAGAAAGAATACCAGAAAGATCCCTATAACATTAGTGATGTTCACACCACTAACATTTCTTCACACCAGTGTATGAAAAGACTCATAAAAAAGACTCAAAATCTATGAAAATATTTTTTTTGTGTTCTTTGAAAGTGTGCTGCAGCTATGTTGTCTTCTCCTTTAAATGTTTAAGGGTTAGTTCACCCCCAAATGAAAATGTACTCCTTATTTACTCACCTTCAAGTGGTTCCAAACATTTATGGATGCATTTATGAATGCTGATTGGTGACTTCTGTAGGCTAGTATTTTTTTTTCTAGAAGTCAATTGTTACAGGTTTTCAGCTTTCTTCAAATATCTTCTTTTGTATTTAACGGAAGAAAGAAAGTCAAACAAATTACTTTTAAACCTCATATACATTTTCTGACTGTGAATTTGTATCTTTTAACTCTGGTTGATATTGTTCAATGGGATTATTCATGCTATTAGTGCACCCAACACATTTTTAACCTTTACAGTACAAACCGTGCATACTGCATAAATCGTGTGAACCTCCGTCTTCCACTGGAGATGCTGAAATTCAAATCCAAACTCTTGCCCTTGCTAAAATGGGGCATGTATTTGTTATTCCTCTTTTTTTTAAATGCTGAGAGTACACTCTCTAGATAATCTGATTGTTGCATTACACCTTTTTTTCTTCTAATTAGTTAATTAATAACATTTTAGAAGTTTTATTTTAGAAGTTTGTGAATTTATAGGGATTGATATGTGAACTATTTTTACCCTACCCATAATTGCCATTTTATGTCTTAAAGGGATAGTTCACCCAAAACTCAAAACCCTGTGATCATTTATTCATCCTTTACTTGTTCAATACATTTTTGCCTTTCTTTCTTCTGTTTAAAACAAATGAAGATATCTTGAACAAAGCTGGAAACCTGTAACCACTGACATCCATAGTATTTTTTTCCTACTATGTTGTAGTAAATTTTTGCAGCTTCACAAAAATGTAAGTTGAAGCATGTATTTTCAATGAGCATGTGTGGATTAAAACAGTGACCAGAGAATGTTGGTTATGTAAATAATGTGCATTAGAAAAATATACATAATGACATTTTGTAGTAAATAATGAGAATAATGAAAGTTGCAAGTAAATTAGAGTATATAAGATGTCTTCAGATGTCTACATCTGAAGGTTCAGGTCAATATTTACTGCAAGAAGACCTTAATATGATTATTGGAAGCAGTATCATCATTGGTGCACTTGCAAACTTAGTCATTGACACCACCATTATTTAATTGTGCCATTCATCTGTATCCATCTTGTAAATACAATTAGGTTCTTGTTTTTTCAGGTATGAATTTAGCCCTGTGTTTCTGGGCTATTCACTGGGAAGTCCCCATTTTCTGGGTCCCAATTTACTAACTCTTCACTTGTTTGAATCCTATTTGAGTTTTTTTCTTCTGTTGAACACGTGTATATATATTTTACTTTACCCAAACATGAGGCTGTGAAGAGTCAGTGGTTGAAGTTTATTTTTGCAAAAATACCTCAGCATTATAGCTCTTCTCGTCATTTTTCTGACGATTGCTTCAGCAAATTACATGCTTACAATGGAGGATTCATTGGCCATATGTTAAAGGAAGGATCAGAAAAGACTATTGATGTATGGGACTTTGTCAGAACTTGACAGGAACTTTACAGTACACAGTTCATGGATCAGTTTCTTCCTCCATTTCCCCATGTATTTAATCATGTTTTGTCACTTGTAACCGCTTGTACTGTATTTGGTTAACTCTTTGTATTATCATATCGTGTCTAAAACCACGTTAAAAACAAGATGTGTGCCACTTTGTTTACGGATTTAAATGCATTGTGAGCTCGCAATCCACTGCCATTTGTCGTTGCTATGGCCACCATTAGCTGTTTCTACACACGTGCGGCGGACAAGTTTCAAAATAGTTCAGCTTTTGCCACTGTGTGGATTAATACTGAATGTGTGTCAGTGTTTTTATTTGTGGTTAAGAATAGAGCAATATGCTGGTGTTAAACTGCATTGCTTTAATGCACTCCTGCATTGGGCTCACACATACACTCTGCACTCTGACTACTTATTGATAAGCCATGCTGGGCATTTTTCTCTCTCTCACGCTAAACGCAGTCCACCAATCGCAACAGACTGGGTCATCAGACCAATCAGCGCAGCCCCCAAAACCAAAATATGACCTTTTTTAATGCATAATAGGGGCTCTTTAAAATCTGCTGCTGGATTCCAAGTCCATTCCAAGTCACATTCGTTCCTAATCTTTGTCATGTTTAACACTTGACACCAACAACATTAAATATATTTGTTTTAATAATCTTTAACTTATGGCCGCTCATCTGATCAGATGCACTTGCATAGTTTTTTCAGCGCAACCTCACAAGAAGCAGGATATGAGTGTCCACTTTCTTACTCAGGCTCTTTCATTTGGCTCTTTAAGCTCTATTGATCACCAGGTGTTTCTTCACTCAGTCTTTCATAGTCGGTAAGCTTGCATCGCTCTCTCTTAATTTGCTTCTTAAAGCTGGTACAAAGCTCGTCTTGTTCTCTGACACCAAACTCCTGCCACAAACGGCCCTCCCTCACATCCTGGGCTGCTTCTTCACGGGTGGCTCCTGGTTTCTTTTCATACTGAATCAAGTGTTATTGTGTTCCTGGCCCTGTACACACATACAATCTACTTCTATTCTATAGCTCGCTGCCATTTGATTTTTTTTCCCTCCCCAACAACCACCGAGTGGGCATGTAATGAACGGAGGATTACCTGCCGCCCAACCTGTAAACTGACCTCATTACACCCCCATGACATGCTCAACAGGGTCACTCCTCAATAGCTAAGCCCCATTCACATGAAAAGGCCTAGTGCACAGCTTTTCAGACCTCCCAAGTTGCTCAGCATAACCCTGCTGTCTCTACCTGAACACCAAACTAAAACTCCTTTTTCCTTCAAAAGCCAGACAATTAAAACCACTGGGGCGTGAGGGGGATTTTGGTCATCTCTAGAGTAAAGGCTGTTGGTGCTCTGGAATCAGCCTATAGGCATTGTTTGATCTTTCAGATTATGAACGATAAAGGTCAGATTGTTCCCGGATCTGGCCCTATGAACTATATTGGCATTTAAGGTTATGAATGGAACCTCGCTGTTCTTCTCAGTGATTGACTTCCATTGGTTGATCGCTGGCACCTGTCTGATATAATGGCCTGTGTTGTGTGGCCATTATTTGAATGTAATAAGGTTTAAGTGAGCGTGGCGGAATCAAGCCATAGCAGGTGCCTGTACTTCACAAGCTCATCTAGGTACAGATTTTCAGTTCATCTGAGAGCTTTTGAAGGGACATCTGAGTCTGTTTTTTTTGTACAATTGAATGTAATGAATTGCATGTTTATTGTGAACTTACTTCATGTATTGTTTCCCACCAGTTGGTATGATTTCTTAAGGATTTATAAAATGCCATACTAAACAGAATGGAGCTTCAGTTTGCTGTGTCTGTAAACTGACAGTAAATCAGCTAGTCAAATTATTATGACAAAAACTTAAACTGAGTCTCATCTTAGACTGATGAATTATAAAGTCAAGCAATGTTTTCATTTGTGTAAACGTCTGCATGATCACCAAATTCGTTCACCAAAGTTTCAACCAGATATCGACACACTGCTTCAGAAAATCAACAGATGAAAATAGAGCATTTTTTAAAAGGTATTGCATGTATCCTTTTTTCTCTTTGAGGTTGGGATCCAGTATGAAAATGTCTACAAGAGACTTTGTGAGTTGCATGGTTGTAGTCAGCTAGCCTTTTAAAGGTAAATTTACTGTCCTTCCCCCATCCCACTCATAAAAACAAACAAACAAACAAAAAAAAACTATTAACCAAAAAATGTAGGGAGTGTATATAATTCATACATTTTTGGACACCAAACTTTACCTTGATTACCATCACTATCAATCAAAACTGTACTAGCAAGATGCTGGTTTACTTTATCCAATCATGCAATTTAGTTTTGCACATATTCATTTCAGTTCAGCTTTTTATTCTATAGGGCTTTTTACAATGCAGATTGTGTTAAAGCAGCTTAACATAGGTCAAGTTCTAGTAAACTGAAACGGCTTCAGTCCAGTTGTCACAGTTAAAGTTCAGTTCAGGGTAATGTAAAAGAAGAAAATTGTATCGGACATTTTTATAAAAGCATTGTATTTGTTAATGTGTAAATGACAGCTCTAATATTAAAAACATTGGTTTTGTCAGCATCTATGTAACCCTACAGGCCTTTAATGTAAAGCATGCTCAATATTTTTAATGATAAAGCTGCCACAGTTCTTCTATGTGCACCAGCATGCCCTTTGTCTCTTTTACAGTCAGTTCGTCAAGTTCTTTAGTTTGCCATCTTCATCTTCCCCTTTCTCTGAGCCAGACTGTTGACAGCCTGCTGGCTTGTCTATCATGACACAGTACTGGAAAACCAGAGGTTGCAGCAGGGGCCATGACATCAGCCCATCAGGCCTGATTGGGGCACCCATATGCCTTTAATACAACACCAGATGTGGAGCGGCTTAGGGCTCCCATCTCTTCTCCTCCCATCTCATCTGCTTTCTACAGCCCTCTCTCCTCTCCCTGCCAGCGGCATTGTCCCAGGTCATGTTTATTGCCCACTAGCAAAACCAAAAAGCATTCAGTGGGTCAAATACTGTAATACTCTTATGATTGGGAAGGGATGATTTGTATTTCAGATGGCTTCGCTCCAAGGTATGAGTTTGTGGGTGTGGATGGTGAAAATGGTCAGTGGCGGATGTTTGCAGACAAGATGAAGGAGTCATACTGTAAACTGTACTCAAATGACTTGATAGTCATGGAAAAGTGTGGTTGATGTATCATAAACACTTAAATTGCCTGTCTGTCTGTCTGTCTGTCTGTCTGTCTGTCTGTCTGTCTGTCTGTCTGTCTGTCTGTCTGACCAGATTTGTCACAGTTTCACAGCTTGAAATTCTCTCAAGAGATGGCTAGAATGGGATGAAATATGGCAGAGAATCCCTGTTTTTCATTAACCTGCATTTTATCCTCCAAAATCTCATTGGTCATGCCAGAACAGTTTATGGGAGATTTGGGGGTCTACAATCTGTTTTATTAATTTTAGTGTCCTAAGGGATCTTTACAAAGGAATTCTGGGATAGGGTTGGACTATGGATGTTCCCATATGGCCAATGTTTTGCTCAGGGCTTAATTTGTCCTGGAAAACAAGGGGGATTCAGATCCGGCACCTCCGCAGTTGGACACAGCACTTATTTTAGTAGATCCCCACCACATATGCCTCTGAAATTAGTTTATAATATGACATATACGTATGTTTTATGCAACAGTGCAGCAATCTTTGATCCATTGCAGTATCAACAATTTGTATATAAATTCTTCAATTTGTTGACTTTCCAAACCTTGAATTATTAATAATAAACCGTACATTATTACTACTACTACTACTAATAATAATATTAATAACAATAATATCTATCTATCTATCTATCTATCTATCTATCTATCTATCTATCTATCTATCTATCTATCTATCTATCTATCTATCTATCTATCATGAGCAAACACTTTTTCTAATATTTTAACTATTATTTGGTATTTTCAGTTGTACGCTGAACACAGGGGCGATTTTAGGATATTCATTTTCATTGTATGCTAAACTAGCAGTATTCCACTGTATTGTATAGACAGGCATAGCCTATGGAAATGAAAATGAATGAAACATATAAATATATTTTTTAAATTGGCTAATTCACGTATTTCATGATCTGAATAACAATAATAATAATAATAATATTCATTCATTCATTCATTTTCTTTTCGGCTTAGTCCCTTTATTAATCTGGGGTCGCCACAGCGGAATGAACCACCAACTTATCCAGCATATGTTTTACGCAGCGGATGCCCTTCCAGCTGCAACCCATCTCTGGGAAACATCCATACAAACCATTCACACTCATACACTACTGACAATTTAGCGTACCCAATTCACCTATAGGGCATGTCTTTGGACTTGTGGGGGAAACCGGAGCACCCGGAGGAAACCCATGCCAACACGGGGAGAATATGCAAACTCCACACAGAAACGCCAACTGACCCAGCCAAGGCTCAAACCAGCGACCTTCTTGCTGTGAGGCGAACGTGCTATCCACTGCGCCACCATGAGGCCAATAATAATAATAATAATAATAATAATAATAATAATAATAATAATAATAATATTATATTTTTTTAATACAAGACAACACATGATGTCTGTCAGTGACTCTGACATTCTCTAAGTGGTTCTATCACTGTGTTTAAACCTTTCTGTGCAAGACTGTATGGTATGGTGTTTCATATTGGTAGCTCATTTAGAAAAAATAAAAACAGCGAAATGTTCATTAAGATATACAATTTTTGCTGGAGGAAACAGCTGTGATTATGAGGTGAGCACCGAGAAAACAGTAGATGGGAAACCTGATTGCTCCTCCATGACATTGGGGTACAGGTGATACAAGTGTTTTTATAGCAAAGCTATAACAATCTATCAATAAACACACACCTTGTTTTCTCACTCTGCATAGCTGTGGTTTGCTGATCAAATGGAAAACAAAAGACGGGGAGGAGCCGAATTCTGCCGCCATTTTCATATTAAAATTTAAAGGGGACTGAGCCAATAATTTAGTGTACAGTTTATGAGCTAATCGTTAAAGTTTTAGGGGGCTGAGTAGAAATATAGGGGGGCTACAGCATACCTACAAATTAGGCCTAGCAACGCCCATGACCAAACACAAAATTTATTTATTTTTTTAGACTTTTATTTTTATTTTTTTCAGTCATACATCTTTGACTGCATCAACATTCAAGTCCACACCCCAGTAGCCTCTGAAGATGGCTGACACTACAGTACAGTACCTCTCCTAGTCCAGTGTGAGCCCAATTACAACACTGAACAGAGGGACATTTGCTGGCAGCCCACAGCTTTATGTGTGTTGTGGCTTGGAACATCTTCATCCCTGCCAGCACAGTTAGTCCAACAAATCAGCAGTGCTGCCGTACAAACCGTAGCTTCTTATTTTTTTTTTTCCTTCTGGATTATGAGTTCTTCCCATTGCGCAGGACAAGGCCTCACAGTCTGACATTCGGACGGTCTGGGCTTGGATGTGCAGTGTGTGTAGGAAGCAGGTTAATGTACAGTCATCAGACATCTGCTGCAATGTTGCCTTCCAATAATCTTCGTCTGCGATCTCTTGCCAGCAGTTGATGACCAGATTTTTTTCTTCTTTTTTTCTTCTTTCCTCTTCCCCCACTTCACTCCTCCGTCTCCCTGCTACTCATGGCAGAGTTTTTCAATTTGGATTGCCATTCGTGCTGGACTTTGGTGACAGATTTCACTGGCGGAGTGGAGGCTGCTGTAATGAGAAGTGGGCTCTGTTGAACAAGTGGACGCTGTTATCCCGGTTAAGGACATGGAATAGAAGTTGGCTCTCCCGTTTTTCTTCATGCCAGGGCTGACGAAAGTCTAAGACCCAGTAACTGTATCTATCTGTCCTTCTTACATTGGCTTTTGCTCTAATCTCAACCAATCGCTGACCCATCACCTTACATTTACGCCGTTATCTGCAGGAGGTGCTTTCAGCTTCAGTTCTCTTGCTCAGCTATGAAGCGGATGTTAGGAGGACTGTTACTTTATACTGATGGTAATAATATATGGTTGTTTTGTTGATTAGTTGTGGACATAAAGGTGTAAGGTTATATTTACTTACTATAATACTATTTGGCAGGTGGCGCGATGGCACAATGGGTAGTGCTGTCGTCTCACAGCAAGAAGGTCGCTGGTTCGAGCCTCGGCTGGGGCAGTTGGCATTTCTGTGTGTAGTTTGCATGTTCTCCCCGTGTTAGCGTGGGTTTCCTCCGGGTGCTCCGGTTTCCCCCACAGTCCAAAGACATGCGCTATAGGTGAATTGGATAAGCTAAATTGTCCGTAGAGTATGCGTGAATGAGAGTGAACGTGCTGGATAAGTTGGCGGTTCATTCCTCTGTGGCGACCCCTGATGAATAAAGGGACTAAGCCGAAAAGAAAATGAATGAATGAATGAATACTATGGGGCTGTTGAATGATTAATTCTGATTGTCTGATAGACATTCTAAAATATGCAATTATTTTTAGAGAAACGCAGCAGTTTCTGACAGGTCTTGACCACATTAGAGTTCCAAATCACTACGCTGAAGGATTTCAGTTATTTCAAAGCCTACAACAGACAAAACTAACAACACAAGAGGCTTTAGATGACATAAGATGCTTAAGAAACTAGTCCTATACACAGGAGCTGTTTGCAGATTAAAACCTGACAAATGGCTTTAAATATGGATTGTTATCCATAATATAAGCAGAACAATTGACTGTAGTCAGTTGAATTATTAGACAATAATGCTAGAGGGTTCTCTACATTGGGCAGACTTTTAAAAGACATTTAGCTATTCAAGGATAAAAGGACAGTTCACACCAAATGAAAAAAATCTGTCATCATTTACTCACCTTTCATTTGTTTCAAACCTGTTTGAGGATATGGATGGGCTACTGGCTTTCAACATTCTTCAAAATGTCTTCTTTTGTTTAACTGAAAAAAGTAACCCATAAATATGTGGAACAAGTGGAGGATGAGTAAACAATGACTTTTTTCAATGAACTTTTTTTTAAGTCAACATAATAGGCAGTCACACTGTTTTAGTCATCTCAACCACTCTCTGTGTTGAGGAAAAGTTTTTTTGTTTTTGTGACTACAGCCAGTTTGGAAGAATAAGTCTTGGTTTAAAAACTGCACAGCTCTGGTGACAGTGTAAAATGACTAAGCTTACAGTTTTAAACTAGAGTAATTAGATGTCCCATTTCTCTTGAGACAGTCTCATATGTCACCTATATTTCTAGTTTCCTGGCTTATTATTGAAAATACTATGTTGTTCCATGTTTAACTTTTCCTAAAACTTAGTCACTGCTGTGCATTAATAGTCCTTCATCACTTTTTCTAGTCCGTGTCTACTGTAGTGTTTTTGTGCAGCTGAAAATGCCAGTGCTCTTCCAAAAATGAGCGCTCAGAGGGCTTCTGCTGTGTTTTGTTTAACTTGTTTTTGAACTGTCAGTGGATTTAAAAAAAAAAAAAAAGAATGTTTATAATTCACATGATACAGACACTCGCCACCTCTTCACACTACTGGAAACTACTATTTAAAAAAAAAAAAAGCTGAACCCTTGCTGAAAAACTAAAATAAAAATAAAAAAAAATAAAAAAATAAAAAAATAAATAATATGCAAAAATATGCTTGCCTCAGAAAAAATAAAACAACATTTGGTGGACATGTGCCTTAGTTGAAGTGGGACTTACATAAATGCAGGATTGATTGATTGACTAGTAAAAATGTTAGTTTGCTTGAATACAGATTAGTACAATACAGCAGTCACTTTTATAAATACTGCTTAGAGAATTTTTATTTTTTTATTTCCAATTTTGACTATATATCCATACAACTTTTTAGCTCTATGTGGTAATAACGTATTGCATCACTAAATGGTTAAATCAGTTCCTACTTCTGGAGTCTATAATCTTCTCAAATCACCCAACAACATTGTCAGCATTCACTGAGATTGTCCCGTCCACACACAATTGGCCCAATGTGGTAGTCATTTTCAGTTCTCACACTCCAACTAAAAATGAAGTGCAATCGTTTCCATGTTTCTTAAAATAACATTATGAAAGGGCGAGAGCATTGAGTGCTCTAGCAATCAGAAAGGTTTTGTTTGGGGCGGTCGATGGGGATTGAAGTAATGGGGTCAGAGGAGAAGGAGAATGATGTTTTAGTGCAAAGTTTGGGTTCAAATATGGGACAGTGGCACTGCTGTGTGACTTTGCAGGTCTGGAACATTACCAGTTGTCAACAGCTGTGCTTCAATCGCCAATAGGCAGAGCATTTTTTTTTTTCCTTCTTTCTAGGCAATTCCTCTACAATCCTAATGGAGGTGGAAATTACAAGAAAAACACTTCAAACATAACAAAAAGCCTCAGAGAGCACGGAAATGTAGAGCGCTTAAAGAGTGAAATCCAAATTGGACATTTGAAACTTTTAGTCCATGTCTATTAGCTTTCAGGTTTGTAGGTACATTATAGTGCACTTGAAGCAGATATGCTGTTTTCCTAGTTTGTTTTTGCTCTGTCTTTTAGTTTCTTGTCTGTTGTAGCTTTTAGACCTACAGTATGTACAGTTTATGGTGTACTTGTATTTTTTATTTTATTTATTTATTTACTTTTTTATGTCTGTCAGCTTTGAAGCCTGAGGCTACTGGTCCTGCAATACATAAGCCGATTTTCTTGAGCATTTTTTTTATTTTGTATATACTTATTTAAACATTCTTCATGTGTGTTATCTTTGAGGGCTATAGCAGATATGTAGAGGCTATTATTTAAATTTTTTAACTTTTTCTCAAAATGTTCCATGTCAATTATCTTTTTTTCCTGCCTTTATCATATCTATAACCTTTAGGCCTACATTTATATGATCACTTACTTGCAGTGTTTTGTTATGTATTTATTTGGTTTAGCTTATTTATTTGGTGTGTGTGCACTTTTTTTCTATTAGCCTGTAGTTAATCTACTTGCCTGTTTTGTTCTTCTTTTTTCATGTCTGTTTCCTTTGAGCCATGTAGGTACATGCTAGTATTTATTTATTTATTCATTTATTTATGTTTGTACGCATGTCTTTGTCTGATTGCTTGTTAATTTGTTTCTTTGATTGTATTATTACAATTTTTTCACTGCAAATATGCAATGCTTTTTCTGTCAGAAAATAAGTTTATTTAACAAGATCAAATTCCAATGTTTCGCATTCTGAGTCATATGAAGCTTAAAAGTTCACAGTTGATATGACATGACTCCGAATGTCATGTTAGGTTTTCACAAGCCTGTTATCAAGTTCAGAATCTGAAACCGTACAGTTTTTTTCCCTTCTTTTTGTTCATTTCTTTTTTCTTTTTGCAAAACGCTCATAAGCGCCTGACACAGCAACACCTGTCAAACTTGTGAAATTGTCTTCTGCTGTCTGCTGGCTGTGCTTTCCATGTGAGAGATATGTACTGTCAGGAGATAAGTGGGAGGATGAGAGAATCTAGTGACCCGTGTCAGTGCTTCTCTCGCCGCCGTGCAGGAATATGTGTTTGGAGGGCTGCTTTTTCTTCAGGTTGTCCCACCCCAGGACTGACAGAATGGACAAGGGCAGTGTTGCATTCACACTTGAGCTCAGCCCAGTCAAGCTGAACGTCGCCACTCGCCTCCGCACATGCCTGCGCCGTACTGTACATCCACAGTTTAATGGAGTAGGGATCATCAGGGTCAGGGCTCTAATAAGTGGATAATGGCTCTGTGTTAGGCCTAACCTCCCGTCTGCTCATTAACATGGAAGATGTTAAAGTGACATTAAGAAATGAGGAGGCTGGATCCCTCAGACACTCAAATTGAATTGAGAACGGACCTCTCATTCTCTGTGTGATTGAATTACTCATTTAGGTCATTTCTATTCCAGCATGTTTCACAGACGTGGCTGTCTGTATGATAAATGATTTGACTTTAGAAGTGCTTGACTGAACTTTTTTAGTGCAAGTTATAGCCAACATATGGAAGAATCGAAATAGTCATAATCGTATTGATTATCGAATTCAGCTTTATGACTATCAGCTTTAAAGGGATAGTTTACCCAAAAATGAAAATGTACTTACTTTTTAATGCTTGACCACCAGATGACATCCAGTTTCCATTGGTGACCATACAAGGGTGCTCCTTGTGTTTTAAAGGAAAATTGCCCTTTTTTTCAGAATTTTAAAATGTTATGTCTATTTTACAAACATTGTTAAAGTAGCATGGGAAGTTTGATGGTATTTGATTTGAATTGAACCTCTAAAAACATCTAAAACATTTATATGTGTGGCTTACTGTAAACTAATGAGTTGTTGCAAATTAATAAAAAAAAACTGTTGCTCAGTAATATCTATCAAAAATCAACCACCAGATATGGACACTAGACATTTTAAGCTTTTAAATGACACACAGTTTTTGTAATTGCTTTATGTTTAGACTACACTATTATGGATTAAAAATGTAACTGTAAATGGTCCAACAGGTTGTAGGGGGACAGTAAATGTGTTTTAATCAATTACTCCTCCTACGTAACTAACTAAAAAACTATGGTATAATATATATTCGGAAGTCTAACGCTGGTACAAAGGGCAACTTTTTGAGCAATGTTACTGGGCAACTTCGGGAAATGATGCCATAAATGGGTAACCAGATAAGACATAGAGTAACTAATTAGGGCAATGGGTTACTGATACAATATTGTTGCCCATTCGTAATCGAAAATTTTCCAGCAACATTGCTTAAAAACTTGCCCTGTGTATCATCTGCATTAAGGCTGGTTTATACTTTTGTGTCGAGTGATCAGCATGACCCACGGCACCTGCTTTGTGCTTAGCCATGTATTTATACTTCTGCGTGCTGTTTGTGTTGCTCTGCAATAGCACTTCCGAAAAGCTAGCTGGCCGTAGGTTTTTATGTTCCTCTGTGTCAAGTTTCTTCGTGAGTGTTTTGTTTTTTCTGAACGCTGCCTTAATGTACAAGTAGCTAAAACTCGCTCATGCAGAGGCGGGAACCGGTGGATGTGCAACTACTTTAATCATAGGATAAACACAAAACAAAAGTTTCCATCTGGAGCTCCTTCACGGGACTCCACACTTGTAAACACTCACTTCATCGGGCTCGCGGCTCTCAGCACCGCCCACACTAGTCACAGCTACCAAGCTGATCAATCACAGAACTTGCACTATGCGTCTTTGTGACGTGTAGTTACATTTTTTGAGAGGTGCGCGTCAGCCACGACGAGAGCTATGCAAGCGCGTGAAGGCTGCGTCAGACCATACGCATGGGCTTGACACAGAAGTATAAATCAGCCTTTAGCCCTTTCCAGCGATTATACATATTGTCTTGATTAGATTAGAATTGAATTGCAAAAAAAGTAATGTTAACTTAAGAGTCCCAGTGGTGGGACTTTGACGTTAAGTAAGGGGAGTTTTTTTTTTTTTTTTTACTTCTGCATGGAACATTCATATATATTTTGAGGTTTGTTGTTTACAAGTTTGTATAACATTGGATGGCACAAAATATTTTTTTTTATGTTCCACAGAAGCAAATCCCTGTCTAATGAGTCATTCCCTGAACAATTAGTTAAAAATGGCAGAAAACGGAGCTTCTTTTAAAAGTGGATCATTGAATCATTTTCTTAAATGATTAATTCTCAGAAAGATTAATAAACAAATCACCACAGTGTTACATTTAAAAATAGATTGTAATATATGTATTTGTATTGTTTTATTTAAATGAAATTGTGTTTTAATTATTTATGACTATAATATACCTATTTTTGTCTAACTTATATAGCATACAAATTATATATAAAATATATGTGTGTGTGTGTGTGTGTGTGTGTGTGTGTGTGCGTGCGTGCGTGCGTGCGTGTGTGCATGCATGCATGTGTTTGTGTGTTTATTTGAATAAACAATTTTTTTACAATTATAAAACTATGATTAAATAATGCATTCCTTATCATAATTATTTTCTTCAGACAGTTCCAGGGACTCCATAGCACTCCCTTGAAGCACCCTGGAGGTCACTGGATTTACATAAAAAAAGCCATGGTTTACGTCAAACACGACTTGCCCTCTCTCTATCCCTCTCCCTAAAATGAGACAAAATGTCCCCAAAAAGAGACTGAAGGTTTTATTTGCTCTCTGCACTGGTGTGTGCTCTGCGTGTTTGTTAGAGCATTAACGTGTAAAGTGATCGTCAACAGCTCCTCCTCAGCACTTTCCCTCAGTGTTACTCTGTAGTGAGCTGTGTCAGCTGAGCAGACTGGCAGTCGGAGTCTCTCGGTCAGCAGTGAACAGCCCATCTCCAGGGGATCAGCTGGAGGAGAAAAACTGTCAGACCCTGGGGCTCAGAGCATTGGCTCGCACCCCATCATAGTTCTCCCCAAAAACCTCCTCAAGCCTCTTCTCACTCATTTGATGTGGGCTGTTTAGTTCCGTTCACTTCGCCTGGATCAGATCCCGCTCACTCACGGGAATTGCACACACACACACACACACACACACACACACACACACACACACACACACACACACACACACACACACACACACACACACACACACACACACACACACACACACACACACACCCCCACACACACACACACACACACACACACACACACACACACACACACACACAAACTCTCTC
>CAIGQW010052735.1:3437815-3462815 GCA_903798125.1 Danio choprae | reverse complement strand
GTATGTGTTGATCAATGTTTGCATATGCACTAAATTAAATTGTTAAAGTAGTTGAGTTTTCTCCAAAGTCTTACAATTATTGTCGTACTTTTTAATATGTGAAATTTTTGCTTGTATGGACATTCAAATGACAAAAAAAAGAAGTTTGAAAATATTCGAAAATGAGAGAACTGCAATGAACTCCATAGACTTTGCTGCCAGTAATGCAAACTGTTTGACTTTAATACTCAAATTATGCGGTTTGTAATAAAAATTATGGTATACAGTGCTCAGCATATATGAGTACACCCCATTTTGTAAATTGATATTTGTATCCATTTCTTAGTGAATATGGGTAATATAAATTGGTGCGTTTGAACAAAACAGATTTATTAAACAGATATATTTATATAAATATATATTTCCAAATAATATTTCGGTCACAGAATATCTTTAGAAATGGAAAGATAATACAATTAAATTCATGCAAAATATTGCAAACAAATTACAAACTACAACATTTCAACAATTTATATATATATTTTTGTTTCTCTTGATTTTTGCTATTTTTAAAAATCTTATTTAATATTTTTCCCTAACATATAAATTTGGGCTACTAATATTGAACCATTATTGTAAGTTATTTTGTTAGGTTAGCACCAGATTTGGCTTCAGTACTGACTAAACTAATGTATATGCACAAATATAATATTGTAAAGCATCCTTTAGAAAATATTCATTTAAATGAGAGATTTGTGGGGGATGTACTCATATATGCTGAGCACTGTACATTTATGTGAGTCAATTAAGTCCTAACTGAATGGGACAACATAATAAATAATTTACATTTCCAACAAATTAGATGTATATATTTAAGAGTGGTTGTGTATAAATGTTAAAAGACTTGCAAATTAAGATTAGATCCAGAATTTCCTTCACACACTCAGAAATAATGATTCTCTATTGGCATCATTGGTTTCAGTTGACCTTATTTTTTGTGTACTTTCATTTGTAAAACAAATAGGTTTTCCAAATGTTCAAGGCATGACTACAACCTTGAATAAATGCCGATAGAATTTTAGATTTTGTGTGAACTAACTCAACCTCAGTATACATAAATGCAATTCTGTAATCCAGCTTTATTTAGCGTTTACTTGGCAGGCAAGTTACAGTGGTTCTGATTCAGACGTCGGCTGGCAGAATCCCACCTCTCCCACTGCTCTAAGTACTACTCAGGTCATTAGCCCAGACAGACAGAAACATTACCAGACACGACACACAGCTTACACTGTGATGTATTGATCCAGCATGAGGACTCTGGGCAGGAAGAAGGACTATTTGCTTTAAAGTTCAATGGCTCTCCACTACTGTTAGTGTTGTAACCGCAGGAGCAATCGATATCTGGAGAAGCCCAGTGTCACCAGATATATTCACCCACTCACAGAGATCATAATACCGGCCAGACTCAGACGCTCATGTCCACTGCGCTCTACATTTCCTTCTCTTCATCTCCTAAAGCCGTTTTCTGCCTTTTTTTAAGCGCTGTCACTTAAGGCAGGATTTAGCACTTTTTTTGCCTTAAATTGTAATTTCATCCAGTATATCAAATTTCTTGCAGACTGTCTATCATCTGACTATGATGATAAAGGGAGCAAGTAAATATGGGGGAAAATAATATTTACGATTTAGGTATGTGTTTGTATGTGCTTAAATAAAATATTATTTTTGAAAGTGAACATTTTTGAAAGTGTTTTCAGATATGTTGTGTTCATTTTCCGATAGCACAAGTTATAAATTCAGAATTCAACGCTTGGTAGAGTAACACTGATTTTCAGTCACATCAAATGAAAACATTTGTCAGTTTTCCCAATTGTCATTTTCTGGGGGGAAAATTATAATAATATGCTTGAAATGACAATATTTGTATTTGAAAATTGGAAGAAAGTTTATCAGACTTTATAAAACAAATGCCATATTTCCAGTATACCCAGAGAGATGTTTAAGTTGTCCTTTTTTCTTCAATACAATCAAAAAATTATGTTTGCTGTTTGTTCAAGCTACTTATTTAAAATTTGAGTGGACAAATTAATTGTTTTTAGTTCAATCTACTTAAATTGTCCCAACACAAATGGATTGTGTGGAACCCAGCATTTTTACAGTGTAAAATGTACAGTATTTACTTAATTGAAGGACAATCTTGTTGTCCATAAATAACAGTCTACTGATAGTGATGATGGGATGACAGTTGACTGTCTCCTTAGGGAACAGCAAGGGCAGACCGTCCTTTCCTTCCTTCCTATGAAGGTGTCACCTGAAATTCATCATTTGACCCTAAACCCTGTCATGATGTGACACGGCACAATTATCCCGTCTCACATTCCTTCTTCTCATCGCCAGTTGTGGTGACAAAAACAAACAGGTATTGTTCGCCTGGATCCGAAACACCTTTATTTCATATAGCCTCATATTATCTCATGCAATGCATGAAACGGGATATTTTCAGCAGTGTTTAGTTATACAGGTCCACATTCGCACCACATACCCTCGGTAAACATTAATGATGCATTACCCTGCAATGTTTTCCTAGCGTTGTCCAAGCGTTTGCCCTGCTTTGCAACCCCTCTCACTCACTGAAGTCAGCCTAGGGTGTAATCCTCCCTTTTTTTGTGCATATGCATACTTTATAGCGGTGCATACATTTGCATCCCATTCTTTCCCTTTTCTGCAGCAAGATCCCTCCCCGTAGCCTCCCAGTGAACCTGTTTACGTTCCTACATTTCCACTGGCGTTTGAACTTGGCCCATCGATTTGTTTACGGTCAGGGTTAAGGCACAGTTCTTTAAAGGGGCTTGCAATCGAATGTCTAAATATTTGAGTAAGAGGTCAGCGGTGAGTGCTGGAGAAACAGCCTGTAAATGCAGATGGGGGAAAGGGAAGAGGAGAGGGGACTAACTGCCTCCCTCTTTCTGACAGGAATAGGGTAATGGAGGAAAAAACCAAAGCGAGTCAAGAGGTTGCCGCATAGTGAAAGGAAGCACACTACCTAGTACGCTCACAAGAGGGAGCTGCTAGTCAATCCATACACAGGTGTGTGTGCTTGATAAAAATCCCTATCCGTATCTTGATGTTAGAAAATCTGCTCGACAGACACTTTAGACTTGATCATGTTAATCATTATCAAAACTCTGACATCATGTCTAAGGTTTTATTAGATTACTTATATGTCATGTAATAAAGTAGGTATAACAATAGTCATCTTAAACTTGCAAAAAGAGATTACACATGTTGTGTTGATAGCAATCTGACACATGTTGTGTAGATTTTAACACATCACGTGTAATAATTTGTTTTATGCCTTTGCATAGGTCTACACAGTACAAGTGTTATCTCCAGGAGAGAGGGCAGAACATTACATCCCATTTTACATAGATAGCACATGGAAATCCCTAAAACAAATAGAAAATAAAAACTTTATAAATCTGACTACATAAAACGCAAATGAGTAACAATTGCTTTTTGTTCACCCAATCACGCCATACCTCATCATTTTATTTTAAAGTACACTTTTCGCTACATACAGTAGGTTTGATCTCTCTGTCTCTGTGAGTTTGTGTGCTGTGATGATGATATCTGTCATCATAGATTTATAATTTGATATTATAATGATATTGATTATATTATTTATATTTATTTATTAGAATATCAACTCATTTCATCATCTTTTTAAAAATATAGTAACATTAACATGTTACAGAAACTAAATACGTAGCATTCATTTGAAATGTTCTTAATGTACTATTGTGGCATTTAAATTCTAGTCCTACTATGAAGAAAAAAAGCAATCATTCAAGTTGGCGACATTAAAGTTATTGAAATAAATATTTCAAATATGAAGGCTGTATGCGGGTAATACATCATTATGGATTTGATGTTTATTAAAAAGTAAAAAAAAAAAAAAAAATAGAATACACACTTCACATTGAAATACTCATCCGCTAATAACGACAGCTTCTTACAGGCACTGGAGCGTTTAAGGACTAAAACACTCGACTGCATCAGTGACATTTAAGAAATGCTTTTGCTTCATAATAGTCTGCTAGGCAATGATCCACTTGTTATTTGATGCTAGTTAAATAACTGTAATTACAGAACCTTTTACATTTTGTCCTTCCAGTGAAAATGATGTTGTCTCTCATTCTCTCTAGATTTCTATCAGTATCTCGCAGGTTTGCTTTTTTTCACTTTCGCAATTTAACATGCAGGACCGTGTGTGTGTGTGTGTGTGTGTGGGATGCCAGATGTCATAATTTGAGAAAGGTGGAGAGAAAGCATTCTTGAGGCAATTTAGTTGTCACTGATTTTAGATAAAGTACGGTGATGAAAAATGCTTTTGCTTTTCTTTCTTTCTTTCTTTCTTTCTTTCTTTCTTTCTTTCTTTCTTTCTTTCTTTCTTTCTTTCTTTCTTTCTTTCTTTCTTTCTTTCTTTCTTTCTTTCTTTCTTTCTTTGCTGTATTCCAACTATTCATTCATCTAACTTCTGCAACTTTCTGCAATATTTATAACAAATCTGATTTGTTGTTCATTATATCTCTCCAGAATTTCATTACTATGCTAAGTCATTACTATGCATAGAAGCGAATAGCATAAATAGGTTACTTTTCTAGTTGCAGTTTTGTTTTTTACATGTTTGGAAAAAATAAATCTAAAGTCAAAGTCAAAATGGATACATTAATATTTGAGTAATACAGTATTTTATAGCATGGCTTGATATAGAAGCTTCAACTTAAGAGAAATATATCCACACAGAAGCAACATAACGCTCAGCTGAAATCTGCTTGCCGTATGCAGGCGTAGCTAATAGGAGTTAAACGGCGGCTGCAAAGCAGAGTTTATGTAGCATGTATTCAGGTTTATATGTCTGCCAGTATCACAGATGCGTTTTCCCCAGCACTTTTAATACAAATAAAATGTCCTTAGTCTGCTGGATGAATTACAGAGAACAAAAGTGCCTCAGCAAAAGCAGTAGACTCTTTCACTGTGTGGAGTAATCGGGTTTATTAAACCTTTTATCAAACCACACAGTACATGTTCTTCACTTCTCTGGAACATACACAGTCAACAGTTCAGTACTAGAAACTACAGTGTTGGATGATTTAAGCTGTAATATAATAACAAGAAGCAGCATAGTCTGTTTATACACATCAGCTATGCTTTTGTTTCTTAGTTAACGAAACATAATTTAATTACTTTCATCTAGTACTTATCATGGTTTTATACTGACTGTATGTGCTTCACTGTGATTTTCATAGATCAAATTAATTAATCTCAGTCTGGTTCTGTTTACCAACTGGATGTAAATACAAATATACGTCATGTTGAGTGATGAATAGCTTTTGTGGTAATAAAATCTAAAATTATGGGCAATATTTTATGAAAAAAAAAACATTATAATAAGTACTTATTGTTGCAGACATAACCTGTGCAAAATAAAATACATCAAATAAGAAATAAGTAAACATGTGTTATGTGTAAAATAAAGTTGAAAAACTTTAGGTAAAACCTAGGTGTTATTGAGTGTTTATTAATCATTGTGTTTTTTTGAGGGGGCTTCACTCTGATTCTTTCTTTCTTTTCTTTTTTATGCCATCAAATGATTCTTGTTGTAAATATGCCTGATGAGATTTTCTGGAATATAACCATAGAAAGACACATGCTGATTTACACAATGTGTTTCGGACTGTACTGTACAGTACATGCGTCACTGTGATTTGCATAATTCAAATTCAAATTTATTTAAATCTGAATTTGTTTACAAAAAGGACATAAATGCAAACACACTTTCTGTTTTATGATGTATAGCTTTACATTCATTTTTTTTAATTCCTCTTTTTTGGGGGGGGTTTAGTAATGTAACAGACTTTCTACATTGGTCTTTTTCCAACCATAATAAATCATCCAAAAGAAAAGCAATGCAACATGTAAAACAGCCCTGTTATAAGTCTGCATGCGCACGTCTTTGTGTTTTTCCTCTTCGCATTGAATAATCTCATAATCATATTTATAATTTCACCAGAAGAGGTATTGCCCGAAATAAATTAGATCGCAGTACTTAACATTTAGGTGATATTTCATCAACTTACTTTTATTGGTTTAATTTATGGATAAGCAATTTACATGACCGAAGCTGCACCATAAACATCGTTTATCAAAATACATTATAATAATGAAGCTGTTTTAAAATGCATATTAAAGGGACTAAAAACACGTTAGTCTGGCTAGCTGGTGATGCTTCTACGGCTGGGATAATTAATGGCTAAATAGGAGCTTTCTTGGCCAACAGTTGAGGAATGAGCACTGCCCCTGTAAAAGTGTACACTATAAATATAACAATAGGTGAGATTAACCTCTACCGATGAACAAGTGCACTTCATCGCCTGGCACAATAACAGACTCGCAATTAAACATTACGTTTTAAAATGTGAGCGCAGCAGACGACGCAGGGATGGCATTTCTTTCTTATTTGTCTTTTTGCATTTATAAAAAAAAAAAAAAAGAAAAAGAAAAAAAGTGAGAGTACCGAACGGTTAACAACAGAAGATAAGCCCAAATCAGGCATGCGTTTTGACATTTAAAACAATGCATTCACTGTTTCCAATTGAAACATTTGCAATTAGTTTACAAACTAATTAACTGCTGCTGCTTTAATTAGTTTGTTACAGGGTGTTCCGGGTTATTCTAATCTTCCAAACAATTGCACGCACAATCTCACGTCCTCACTTAACACACGTTTGCAGTCCGCGGTTTTGAGGACATCTCGCTCCGTCTGCTCGACTCTCATCAGCCATGAGGAATCGTGCCTGGGTGTCTCGAGTGCCATTTGTTAATCAAGGCCAAAGTGGCAGATTATAAATATAACAGAAGAAAAATGACACATGTAAGTGATCTCATTTAAGAGCATTACATTTGAATTTATTGGGGTACTTAGAGGGGATGGAAAGGGTCGTGACTCTAGGGTGGTGGTTTAGAGTCATGCAAATGAGAGTTATGGCGGCGGTTGGCGTCTTAGCCTTCACTTCATTATCATAGAGAAATGCTCCATAACCATCTGCTGCTGGGACCCCAGGAGGCCGGACCCCAGTGCCAGACCCCTCATATTGCCAGTGTGTCTTCACTTGTGTACTTCAAGAACACCTCCCTCAGTGTGTATGACCTGTCTGACTGTTGGGCAAAATGCTGATGACGTCATTATGATGTCATGGTGTTGGTTTGATTGGGTTTGTTTGTGTGCTTAAAGGGATAGTTTATCCAAAACAATGATTGGTGTACTCACACTCATGCAGTTTCAAAATGGGTTTTTTTCCGCCTTGAGGGTACAATTTTGTGATCCTGGACCACATAACTAGTCATAAGTGTCTTTTTTTGGAAATATATATATTTATTCATGACCTGTATAAATAAGTAATACATTAATAATTAAAATTATAATTGGACAATATTATGCCGAGATACATTTATTGAAAAATGTTCTCCAAATGAAGTTCTTAACAATATTGTTAAGACTGATACGTTTATAGTAGGAAATTTACAAAGTATCTTCATGGAACATGACTTTTACTTAATATTCGAAAGAGTTTTGGCATAAAAGAAAAATCAATAATTCTGACACATTCAATGTAATTTTGGCATTTTCTAAAAATATACCCATGCAACTTAAGATGAGTTTTATTGTCCAGGATCATGTTTGTTATATCAATATATGTGTATTCAATGCACATGATGTTTCAAATAACTTTTGTGAAAATACAGTATCAAAATAATGGGTGAAATAATGCTTCATCATCATTATAACAGAAATGTGAATGTTCCTTTCCAACCTATAGTTGTTACATACTACGTTGTATTGTAGTTTTAAATGTTTAAAACATCTTGTTGACAAATGAGTAATGTTGTTTAGGGTTATAAAATTATAAAGTATACATACATTTAAAACAACAGTGGATTATTATTTTAGGGCTAGACTGTGTTCCTTTATGAGAGTCTTTTGATATGTTGTCAAAAATGATCTTGTTCTAAATATGCCTGATGATATTTTTTGGGTATATGAAACCTGATAAATACTTTCTCTGGATGGACAATCATTCATTCATTTTCTTTTCAACTTAGTCTCTTTATTAATCTGGGGTCGCCAAAGCGGAATGAACCACCAACTTATCCAGCATATGTTTTACACAGCGGATGCCCTTCCAGCTGCAACCCATGACTGGGAAACATCCATACACACCCATTCACACTCATACACTATGGACAATTTAGCTTACCCAATTCACCTGTACCGCATGTCTTTGGACTTGTGGGGGAAACCGAAGCACCCGAAGGAAGCCCACGCAAACACGGGGAGAACATACAAACTCCACACAGAAATGCCAACTGACCCAGCCGGGGCCCAAACCAGCGACCTTCTTGCTGTGAGGCGATTGTGCTACCCACTGCGCCATCATGCTGCCTGGATGGACAATCAGCACTTCCAAATTATTATATAAATATATAAAATTATCATATATATATTCATTTATTCATTTTCCTTCGGCTTAGTGGCTTTATTCATCAAGGGTCACCACAGTTTAATGAACCTCCAACGTATCCAGCATATGTTTTACACAGCGGATGCCCTTCCAGCTGCAACCCAGTACTGGGAAACACCAATACACCCTCACATGCATACATTAATTCATTCATTATCTTTTCGGCTTAGTCCCTTTATTAATCAGAGGTCGCCACAGCGGAATGAACCGCCAACTTATCCAGCATATGTTTTACACAGCAGATGCCCTTCCAGCTGCAACCCATCACTGGGAAACATCCATACACTCTCATTCACACACATACACTACGGACAATTTAGCTTATTCAATTCACCTATACCGCATGTCTGGACTGTGGGGAAAACCAGAACACCCGGAGGAAACCCACGCCAACACGGTGAGAGCATCCAAACTCCACACAGAAATATCTACTGATCCAGCTGGGACTCGAACCAGTGACCTTCTTGCTGTGAGGCTACAGTGCTAACCACTGATCCACCTATTATATATATTATTATATATTAATTTAGTGGGCCTCACGGTGGTGCAGTGGGTAGCACGTTCGCCTCACAGCAAGAAGGTCGCTGGTTCAAGCCTCGGCTGGGTCAGTTGGCATTTCTGTGTGGAGTTTGCATGTTCTCCCCGTGTTGGCGTGGGTTTCCTCCGGGTGCTCCGGTTTCCCCCACAAGTCCAAAGACATGCAGTATAGGTGAATTGGGTAAGCTAAATTGTCCATAGTGTATCTGTGTGGATGTTTCCCAGTGATGGGTTGCAGCTGGAAGGGCATCCGCTGCGTAAAACATATGCTGGATAAGTTGTCGGTTCATTCCGCTGTGGCAACCCCAGATTAATAAAGGGACTAAGCCGAAATTAAAATGAATGAATGAATAAATTTAGTTTAGTTTAGTTTATTTATTTTGTCTGCACAATGAACGCCCCAAAATACCCAATCTTCTTTTCTGTTCTACAGATGAAACTAGATCACACAGGTTTGGAATGATATGCATGATGATTTACATTTTGGGGCAAAACTATCCTTTTTTTTTTTAAAGTACAAAAAAAGGATCATAGCAACATCCTAAATTAAACATTCAAATAATTCAGATGTAAATAATGTAAATGCAAAACTCTTGGCCTGCTGTATGTTAAAAACAATAGTTGTACAACATCATGTTTAAATTAAACATGCAGCAGTCTTGAAAACAAAATTCAAAAAATAAATACGTCGTGCTGCCTCAGAGGGATAAAATTTGTGTTTTAGTGTAAAATTAGTAGGATCTACCAGACATTACATAAAACCTGGAAAATCTTATTTATGATCAAACAAGCTTCTACACTTCAAAAACATGTCCCTTTTGTGCATTTTCACAGGTTTGGAATTCCTCTCAATTAATGATGATTGTCTTTAGATCCTGCTCGTCTGTTTAGAAGCTTTCATGCATATACGAGACCAGCTCAAAACCTCTTTGTAGCCACCAAATGCATCTATGTTCTGCATTTTTCCTCTTGATCTGCACTACTTAACGCAAGAAACTATAGAAATGTATAAAATAAAGAAGTGGGACGCCTTAAACCAACACATCCACTTCGAGTGCCGCAAGACAGAGTGATAGCTTCAATCCATTTGTTGGCCCCGCTTTGTGTTTTGTCAACAGATCGCACTGGGTTTTTGTCAATGGATGTTGACAGAAAATCAAAAGCGCCACAGTGGCGGCAGCCCATAATGGTGACTTAGCTCTGATTTACACATCTCTTATAAAGATCGACGATTTACTAAACAATCAATCCTCTCACAAGAGCTTGTTATTTTGCTTCATAATAACTGTTAGCGCTTTTCAACATCCCTCCATGGACAGGATGGCGTTTGCGCAGGAGAGCGCCTCTTATCTTTAGTGGAATGAATGCGTGCTGAAAGGATAATGTGGCAGTGATTATATTTTGGAACATCCCACCGCTTTCCCCCCTCCAAAATTTCTTCCCTCCTTTCAAGTTTGTGCTGCTGTCAGTTGTTATTGAGAACTGGAAATATCTCCAAGATGCATCAAGGTGGCACAGCATGGAGTCTTCGAAAGCTGCGCTAAGGATTTCCACCCGCTCTATAATTTGATCAAAAGAAGATTTACTAAAGAGTATTTGCGCGAGTACGCATCCGTGCTAAATTAGCACCTAAACTCAACGTATCATGGTCTGCCCGAGAGCAACATTTGCGTTGGAGGGTCTCTGATTTTATAATATATGCTTCTACATTGCAGATCAAAATTAAAGAACAATTCATAAACACTATTTTATTTTATTTTATTTTATTTTATTTTATTTTATTTTATTTTATTTTATTTTATTTTATTTTATTTTATTTTATTTTATTTTATTTTCATACATTCATTCATTTTATTTTCGGCTTACTCCTTTTATTAATCAGGGGTCTCCATGGCAGAATGAACCGCCAACTTATCCAGCATATGTTTTACGCAGAGGATGCCCTTCCAGCTGCAACCCAGCACTGGGAAACTTTATTTAATTGAATTTGATTTTATTTTATATACATTAAAAAACAAATCTTTTAAAAAGTTCAAAATTTAATGAATTTAATTTATGATTATACCATGCTAGCTTAATAGTGTTTTACAAAATAACCAAGGCAATTAAAGAAATAAAAACTATTAAAGAAAAATAATAATAATTCAATTCAGGCAGCTCCACAAGTCCCAAAACCAAGCAAGCCAGTGGCGAGGAACAAAACTTCAACAATTGACAATGAGAGAGACCAGGCTCAGTTGGGCATGACCATTTCTCCTCTGGCCAAACTTCTTGTGCTGAGCTGCAGTCTAGGCGCCGGGGGCTGGAGAACGCTGGACGTCCATCGTGGAGAAGCTGCAGGTGTGGGTAGGTCACTGGCGGGTGTACAGGCTGGCCCACGAGATCAATGCGGAGACTTGTCTGCCACTGGGTCTTTCAGGAATCCGTCTCATGCTCTCCACTCCTGCACAGCATCTACTCAGGATACGACCTGGTCCAGGGTTATGGGGACCTCTAGAAGTCCTCTATGGTTGGCATCATCTCTTCACAGGATTTGGATCACATCAATGGCGCTGCACAAACTCTAGAGGCCTCGGGATGAGTATTTCCAGGTGGAAATAGAGAACAAAGAAAACAATTAGCATAGCTGCTGTTCATAGTGTATTCAAACAAGAGATATTAAATATCAATGCAAAAAAGAAGTGCTATAAATAAAAGTAGCAGCTATATAAACAAACATGCAAAGCATAGGAGTGTTTGTAACTAAATATCTTGTGTATTAAGGAGGCGTGTGTCCTACAGGTGGCTGTCAAACCCACTCACCTGCATGGAGCACACTCATGCATCATGCCATTATTGTGTGTGTGCTTTCCTAAAAATATAAGTCTTTAATCTAGTTTTAAATTTGAGAGAGTGTGTCTGAGCCTCGGACATTATCCGAAAGGCTATTCCAGAGTTTAGGGGCCGTAAATGGGAAGGCCCGATCTCCTTTAGTGGACTTTGCTATTCTGGTTACTACCAGAAGCCCTGAGTTTTGAGATTATAAAGAGCAGAGATATCTTAAAGATATCTCAGTCAACTTTTGTTTCCAAGGTTTTTCCAGAGATTTTCAATCAGGTTTAGATTAGGACTTTAGGTTGTCATTTCATTACTTCAGTGTTTTCCACTTGAAGGAGCTTCTTGACAAGTTTTACTGTGTCACGGTGTTCATTGTCTTCCATGAACATTGCATGTTCCACAGTCTTTGTCCTTTAATGACAAACATAATTGTACCCATTGTGCCCAGATACAGTAAATGAAACTTTCTTTCATCACTAATGTGAACTTTATACAATTCACACAACATGCTTCTCAGCAAAGGTTGGTTTAGGCTTTAGGAAATTATTACCCTGTTCAACACTGAACTGTTGAGCAATTCAGCGGAAGAGTTAAACTAAGTAACTACTGAGATTATCCACATTATTCTGTCCTCTCATGAATTTGTTTTTCATGGAAGAATGGGACTTGAAATAACTTGAATGAGTTAGTGACACTATAAATATAAAATTCAGGAAATAACAGAAATTGAATGACTAGGGCAGGAAGTGTCCCTTTGGCCTTCATCAGGACAACCTCTGGATGTATTGTATTTGGGAGGCACCGATGTATCGGCTGCCATTACTTATTGCTCGATATTGGATTAATTTAAAGCAATTGTCATATAATATAAATATTCATTCATTCATTCATTTTCATTTCGGCTTAGTCCCTTTATTAATCTGGGGTCGCCACAGCGGAATGAACCGCCAACTTATCCAGCATATGTTTTACGCAGCGGATGCCCTTCCAGCTGCAACCCATCTCTGGGAAACATTCATACACACCCATTCACACGCATACACTACGGACAATTTAGCTTACCCAATTCACCTATACCGCATGTCTTTGGACGTGTGGGGGAAACCGGAGCACCCGGAGGAAACCCACGCCAACACAGGGAGAACATGCAAACTCCACACAGAAACGCCAACTGACCCAGCCGAGGCTCGAACCAGCGATCAGCGACCTTCTTGCTGTGAGGCGAACGTGCTACCCACTGCGCCACTGTGAGGCCCCATAATATAAATAATAATAATATAAAAAAGGCAGATACAGACGCATCACATATACTGTAAAATATGTTAGAATAATTTCAAGTAGAACTAAGCAGTGACCTTGAAATTTAGGACATTGCAGGTTGTTCTCTAATTTTGATCTCCGCTTTTATATGTCACATTTAGTAGACAGTCAATGCTCCTAAAAGTTTCAGCAAGTTAGCCAAGTGAGGAGGTAGTATCGCTCATCCCGGCTGTGGAGGGAAGACTCCACCAATAGCGTTTAACAGTTTTAGAGGTGGGCTGGTCTTACGCTTCATTGTGCAAGGCTTTAGCTCCAGGCTTAGCCTCTGACGGTCCTGTTATGCATTTTTGCCAGACAATTGACCGTTTAACCATCTTTACTGTCTTTTTAGCTCCTTGACGCCTCGGCTGTTATTACCGCATTGTTCCTCTTCCCACCATGGTGATCTGTGAGCTCCTCTTGCACATGTGCGGCACTTTTTTTCCGTGGGCTTTTCTTGTGTGAGGGCGATTACGTTTTTTTTTCCATCTCTTCCTCTGCAGAATAGCAGCTCTGCTTTTGCTGGAAAGTCAGATGCATGCGCATGTTGCCATGGCAAATCGCAGAATATATATTTATATATTTTATATTTATATATATATATGATTTCTTCTGCTTTTGGCCTCGATTGCTTTATCTCGGTGGTGTAGAGCCTGTTGCCCTCAGGGCCAGATTTAGATGTGTGTGGGTCTTCAAGGGTTTTACTGCAGAAAAGCTGTTTGGATTGGGGCTGCTACGCCATACAAGTGCGACCGAATTGTGTCATTTCTGGTTTTCTACTTCATACTGGAACCAAAGGAAAGTCCAAAAGAAGAGCAAAAAATACAAGACAAAAGCTGATGAAAACAGGCCCGATTGGATTATGTCAGACCTGGCATATTCCTAGTTTTGAAGAAAGTCTTGGTTTGCCGTCTTATCAGCCCTTGCCTCCCAGCTAAATGAATTAAACAGGCACAGCCAAATGATTGTCCTTGCTTTGAGTTCGTATTTGTAAGTCTCACATTGCAATATATTAGCAAATGTATTTTAAAAATTGAACAGGAAAAGTGTATTTATTAGATCCACATGTACCTGTCAGAATTAACGACATTAATGATGATGGTTGATAATCATTTTTAAAGGATAGTTCACCCCAAAATGATCTCATAATTTACTCACTCTTTACTTTTAAACCTTTATGAGTTTCTTTTGTTCGTTAAACATTAAATACATTTTGAAGAATGCTGAAATACTGTAAACATTGACTTAGTATTTATTTTCCTACTTTGAAAGTCAATGGTTCCATGTTTTCACTCACTCACTATTCTTCTGCTTAGTCCCTGATTTATCAGGGGTCGCCACAGCAGAATGAACCGCCAATTACTCTGGCATATGTTTTATGCAGCGGATGGCCTTCCAGCCACAATCCCACACTGGGAAACACCCATACACTCTTTCATTCACTCACACACTTTGATCGATTTAGTTTATTCAATTCACCTATGGAGCATGTCTTTGGATTGTGGGGGAAACCAGAGCACCCAGAATAAACCCATACGAACATGGGGAGAACATGCAAACTCCACACAGAAATGCCAACTGACCCAGTCGAGACTCAAAGCAGCTAACTTCTTGATGTGAGGCAACAGTGCTAACCACTGATCCACCATGCCCTACAGGTTTTCAGCTTTCTTCAAAATATTTATTTAGTGTTCAAAAGGATAAAGAAGCTCATAAATGTTTGTAACCACTTTAGGGTGAGTAAATGTACATCTTGGGTGAACTAACCCTTAATAGCAGTGAGATAAACATATTTGCAGATGCTAAAGAACAGTCAAACTGCTTCGTTTATACAAAGTACCTGTAAATACTGCAGAAGGAATTGCGCTACATTGCATCAGAATTGCATAATTATCAGTTCTGAAATTAGTATTTTGCTCTAATTTCTCATTCAGGTATAATCAGCTCAATTTCTCTATCCAATCTCTCTCCAAAAGGAGCATGAGAGTTTCTGCATATTGCCAACAGGTAATCATGTCTGATTAGCAGTTCAACACACTAATTACATTTGGTTAGGAAGTATAATTTATCCACCATGACTTCAAATATAGAGGAGCTTTAAGGGAAAACACTGGTTGTGCGCCTTCAAAGATTAAAGGGGTTCGAAATAGATGCTAATGCCAAAAAACAAAGACGCAAATCTCTTAATTCATAAATCGGAAACAAATTAAAAAAGCAGATTTTTTTTTTACCTCGTAAATGATTTTGCTTTATTAAATCTTTCTCATCTATACTGTGAATAGGCTTCTGTCGGTATCAAATGTTTTTCTTGCAATTGTTTTCTCTTTTTTCGTGATATACGCTATTATCAAGGTATTGACCTAAGCTGCAAAAAAGATTACTTCAACATATATTGAAAATACAAAATAAAATACAAAAAACACTTAGTGTATTTCTTTATTGTATATACATGTTCAGAGTAAATAAATTCATTCATTAATTCATTCATTATCTTTTCGGCTTAGTCCCTTTATTAATCTGGGGTCGCCACAGCGGAATGAACCAACAACTTATCCAGCATATGTTTTACGCAGCGGATGCCCTTCCAGCTGCAACCCATCTCTGGGAAACATCCATACACACTCATTCACTCTCATACACTATGGACAATTTAGCTTACCCCATTCACCTATACCGCATGTCTTTGGACTTGTGGGGGAAACCGGAGCACCCGGAGGAAACCCACGCCAACACGAGGAGAACATGCAAACTCCACACAGAAATGCCAACTGACCCAGCCGAGCCTCGAACCAGCGACCTTCTTGTTGTGAGGCGATTGTGCTACCCACTGTGCCACCACGTCGCCCCTAGTAAATAAATAGTTTATACAAATTTAACAGCAAAAGATTGTTAAAGTACAACAGGTAACATTTTACAGTACAATAAAGTTCCATTACTAAGCTTAAATTAAATCAAATCAACACTGATAAAAATAACCATATTATAGTTTTATGTTATGGTTAATAAAATAACATTTCAATTATTAGTTATTAACTTCATATATTCATGGACTATAAGGTATTACATTAACATCACCTAAAGTCAAAACTGTTATTTACACTGGTTCAAAAATCATTACACTGGTTTTAGTTAAATAAACTGACGTTAAATGGAACATTAATGTATAGACTTAGCAAACAGCATTTTCAATGTCGTAGGTCTTCAGGCACTGGGTGCTGTGATAAACAGCCGTTGCCAATACAACAATCTGATACAACAATATTAGCAATATTCCTAACAATATTCCTAAATATCTATCTAAAAGTTTAAATAATAAATGATGAGTCACAGTATTTTGAAATATTAATATTGGGCATGCTCATTATCACAATATATTGAATTAGAATATTGGCACATGTTTGTGAATAATCACATGCATTAGCTTTGCACCTATATTTAAAAGACAAGATGCATCTATCATTGTGTGTAAGTGTGTGTTTGATGCTGAGCTGTCCGACAGCTCTTTTCCTCCCTGTGGTGTGGTCATCTGTGTTCCAGTAAACCCTGTGGATTATGTTGTGACACATGTTGAGATCAGGCTTTAGCACCTCTGTCTCAAGGCTACAGGTGTGAACAGATCCTTTCTGTCGGATGTACAGGAACATTGGAGTTGTTCTGTTTCCATTTCTCAGAAGCCTTTCCATGCCTTCATTTGCTTGTGGAAAGTCTTGCGCCTTAGTAAAGTGGAAAGTGATGCTTGTGTGATGTCATGCAGATATATATAGTAAAGTTTTGTTTTATGTATATGGAGTGTGAGAGAGTACTGCTGTTGATTTATGCTGCTGTCATTATGACTCATATTAGGGCTAGTATTAAATGGAAAATTAATTTACTGAACCTCACGTTGTTCCAAACCTGTTATCACTTTATTGTTAAAGTCTGTGGTGACCAAAATTGTTTATGTATTTATTTATTTATTTATTATTTTTTATTATTAATAATATATGTATGAGTACACTAAATACAGCACTAAATATGGACTTAAATGTCAAAATAATTGTTTGATCTGGTCACTTAAGGCACATTTCGCATCAGATGTGTTTGAAACAGCTAATTACTACCTACTGTTAGTTTCCTGATCTACTAAAATATTTGTGTAAACAATGTATTGTTTTATATTCTGCTGCAAAACATAACCATCTAAAATAAAATAAAGTAGTGATTTAAAACAAAGTAAAAGTGAAAAGCCAATGCATATACTGTACAGGCTTTACAGTAACTTCATGCTGAGTGCTATAGATAATTCACTTTGAATAAAAACATTGTGTAAATTAAATGAATGAATACATGTGAATACATAAATGTAGAATATTTGAAGCATGCTCAATATGTAAATAACTACAAGCATTCAGCTTGAGGCAGTGTTTTTGGTGAGATTAGAATTTAAGTATGTGTGAGAGCAAAGCTTCTGTTGTTATTTGTGTATGTTAATGCCAGAGATAAACAGGGCCTATTACTGATTAGTGTTAGGTTATATTTAAGATGTTATATATTTATTTTAAAAATAATAAATACATTTTTTTATATATATTTTTTTACAAGAAAAACTTTGTTTTATAATTATAGATTATTTAATTTAATTTGTTTTAGTCTTCAAATAAACTATAATATTTCCTTGGTTGCTACTATTATGGGACAAATACATATTATTTATTTATTTATTTATTTATTTATTTATTTATTTATTTATTTATTTATTTATTTATTTATTTATTTGTTTGTTTGTTTGTTTGTTTATATTAATATACAAAGTAGGAAAACCTGTAGATTGTAAGTGGAGTGGATCTCAGGTAAACCTCAATGCAACTCTGTAAAACTTTCATTAACCACGGTCACAAAACTCTCCTTCAACAGAAACCAAAGTCCATGAATCTCCTTCGCTCGCACAATATCGCCTTGACAATGAAAACTTTGCGAAGAACAGAAGGCTGTTAGACTTTATGATCTAGACGAGGACTACTGTGCTCCTGCTGGAATTTATAGGCACTTATGAAGGTGCCTGACTCGATATTTATAAACATAACTTGAAAAGAAGTCAGCACCTGCTATCAGGTTTGAAAGCTTCTCTGCTTGTAAATAAATAGCCATACGCCAAGTTTATAGACACTAGCAATTTAATATATTGGAACTAACAGAATTTTACCACACATATTAATATTTTATGGGACATTGAATATTACTGCACTGGAGCTGAAGCTTTTATTGCTTATTCTATTTTTTATACCTTTAAGTGGACAAAGCACTTTAACTGTTTAATCATTGTGAATTTTGTAATATATTATTAGGATAACTCACTAAAATTGTGTATAGAAATCTGATATATAGCAATACATGCAAATCACATATGACATAAAAGTTCATGTTTCAAATTGTCATAAATAAAAATATGTCATATGTAAATACAGTGGTGTGAAAAAGTGTTTGCCCCCTTACTGATTTCATTTTCTTTTTTTGCATGTTTGTCACATTTTAATATTTTAGATCATCAAACAAATTTAAATACTTGTCAGAGATAACACAAGTAAACACATCATGGGGTTTTGAAATGAAGGTTTTTATTAGTACTGGAAAAAAATAATAACAAAACTACATAGCCCTGTGTGAAAAAGTGTTTGCCCCTTAAACCTAATAGCTAGTTTGCAAGCAAGTGTTTTTGATAACTTTCAGCACTGTGTATGAATTGTGGCCCACTTATCTTTGCAGAATTGTTGTAATTCAACCACATTGTTGGAGGGTTTTCAAGCATGAATCACCTTTTTAAAGTCATGCCACAGCATCTCAATTGGATTCAGGTCAGGACTTTGACTAGGCCACTCCAGAGTCTTTATTTTTTCTTCAGCCATTCAGAAGTGGACTTGTTGGTGTACTTTGGATCATTGTTCTGCTGCAGAACCCAAGTTTACTTCATCTTGAGGTCACTAACAGACAGCCAGACATTCTCTTTTTGAGGATAACACTCACCTTAAATGGAGGGGGGGGGGGGGGGTGTTTGCTTTAGGAGCAAGTGTGTTGTTTACATGGTATTAAGGGTTATTCAGAAACTTAATTTTAGCCATTTCCTTTAACGTCTAGTTTGTTTCATTTCAAAGTTAGCTGTTCCAAACTGCAAACTGTTTTTAAATCGCATTGGCATTGGAATATCAGAAATGGAAAACTGATTTGTGGTGTTATGAATCCTCATTGTTTTATATCTGTACTACAGCAATGGTTTATTGCATGCTGCTTTAATACTTTATTTCTGCTCATCAACTAAGTAAATTGTGCAACAAAACCTGCCAGGCTCATTATTACTCAAACAAACTGTAACAGCTGCATGCCTGTTTTGTGTGTGTGTGTGTGTGTGTGTGTGTGTGTGTGTGTGTGTGTGTGTGCTTGTGTGGGTTTTCCTGTCGACATAGTCTTAATGAGCCAGTATAGTAATTATCAGTCATTCTGTCTGCACTTAATTAATGAAAGCACAGTATTAATACGTTTACAACACATTTTGCGCTGTTTTGTCAGTGTGTCTCCACAAAATGTTGGTCAGTCATTTTAAAATGATATGCTTCTCATCAGTGTTGCAGCAGTTTTACATTAACAGATGGAGATTCGAGCTGAAATGTTCAGGATTACAGAGAAGCATGGCATGTTAAATTGAAGTTTGGATGATGAAAAATAATTCAATATCTGTCTTTGTCACTCTGTCTGTCTGTCGATTTGTTTGTTGTTTTATTCCAACTTGTTCTGTTTATTCTGCTCTCTGTTTGTCTGTCATCTGTCTATCATCTGTTATTTTAGTCAGTATGTCTATCATTCTGTCTATATTCAATATCTGTTTGCTGTTATTGCTATGTAAGTTTTTGTGTTACTTGTTTTAATAAGTTGATCAGAATTCAACTTTTTAAAAAAGTTTTAAATATTTTAATTTGGGGTTTTAAGTTATTTCCTTTGATGTAAGTGAAAACAACAAAAAAAAAATCACAGTGTGACATTTGGTCTATTATTCCTTCTGTTTGTTATCATGTGTGTCGTTCTGTTTATCATCTAAATCTCTTTCTGTTTATCTTTCCATTAATCAACAATTGGTCAGTCTGTCTGTTTTTCTGTCTAAAATTAAATTTAACATCCCATCATTCCAACCCAGGCTCATTCTGATTATTCATTAATTCATTCATTTTCTTTTCGCCGCATTCCCTTTATTCATCAGGGGTCGCCACAGTGGAATGAACTGCCAACTTATCCAGCATATGTTTTACGCAGCGGATGCCCTTCCAGTTGCAACCCATCACTGAGAAACACCCATACACTCCCATTCACACACATACACTACAAACAATTTAGCTTACCCAATTCACCTCGAAACAACGGCCTTCTTGCTGTGAGGCGACAGCGCTACCCACTGTGCCACCGCTCCACCCTGATTCTGATTACGTACCCCTATATACATTTCTGGAGAGAGCAAAATACGTCCCAGAAGCTACATTTTTTTGCAGTTTTTGTTTTCGTGAATCCACCAGAGGCCGCTGTGTGCACTTTTTCAGACCTCAAATTTCCAGCGTGAGTGCCATTTGCGCCTGCTGTTCTCACGTAAATCTACCAGAGGCTGCTGTCGACTGACTGTCTACTGACTGAATGACTTACTGACTGACCGACTGATTGACCCGCCCTCCCCCATTCCCTAAACCCAACCGCAGTGTTTTAAAATGCAATCCAAAAAAAGAAAAGCCCTCGCCTTATTTCTGGAACCGTTCTTCACCAGACTCAAACCATGTTGGTCAACTCCGCTCTGCATCTCAAGTCTGCCGACGTACATGGCAAGCTACCGGACGAACTGGTAACAGCAGAAAAGCCGTCCATTTGCCAAGCTATGTCATACCACCCTGTAGCATTCGTTTTAATGATGAAATGCAGCCATACGTAGCTCTGGCTACATAATTTGCGATCCCCAGAAATGTATATAGGGCTATGTTTTTTGAATGAGCCTACGTTGCATCCTTCTGTCAGTTGTGGTTGTTTTAATCATACAGTATCTGTCTATTGGTTTCTCCGTTTATCATTATTTCAATCTGTCTGTCATTCTTTCTGGATTGTTATGTGTAGCATTTTGTCTGTCATTATATACCATTTTGTTAGTAATTTTGTTTATTATTTTGTCTATTTTCTGTGTTAATTTGGTCTATCTAATGAAATGTTTTATGTTTACACTGTCTGACTTTATCTGACTTTATAAACCTTATCTATGGCTTTTGTCTGTCATTCCATTGTCTATCATTCTGTCTGCCATTTGTCTACTTACCCTTTTATCAGTCTATCTAATGTTCTGTCTGTCTGTTTGTCTGTCTGTCTGTCTACAGTATCTATTGTTTTATATCTATCATATTGTCTATCTATCAATCTGTTTGTGTTTTTTGTTTTATTATAATGAATTGTTCCATCATTATGCCTACCATTCTGTACTTCCATTATTCATTCGTCCATTTTAGCTATCTTTCTGTCTTTCCTTTTTCTGTCTGTTCTCCTTTTTATATCAGTTGGTGTGTGTGTGTGTGTGTGTGTGTGTGTGTGTGTGTGTGTGTGTGTGTGTGTGTGTGTGCGTGCGTGTGTGTGTGTGTGTGCGTGTGTGTGTGTGTGTGTGTGTGTGTGTGTGTGTAGATCCCAAAGCCCCTCTTCTCTAGTTGGGGGAATCTCTTACAATCTTCTCTTTCTCTCTTGGGAAGGCGGTTTCAGACATGAGATTGATGTGTAGTTGGGGAAACGACACCTTGAACAGGATTTGCCATTTTAAACCTCTTCAAACCCATGTGATCTCCCCTATTTGCCCTCTGAGGGATCAGTGTGGAATGCCATTTCAAAAGCCAATGAAGAAAATTGAAAGAAAAGCCCTGTTCCCACCAGAGGAACAATGACTATCTGCACAAATGCTAAAACGCTAGGTAGGCGGAATATCATTTTGTAGTTTGTTATTGAGAAAAAGAAAAGAAAAGAAAGAAGCAGCGGAGCCTCGCTTGCCTTGGGACATCTCGCAAGCATATTTTGAAACAAAGTATCTGTGTTTCACTTAGAAATCGTTAACTACACCAAATCGTTTTCATGCCCTGTCAGTGCGTAGATTTGTTTTACAGAGATGGGCATCGTTTTGCTGAGACGAGGAAAGCAAACGCTTCACGGATCCTCGCTTCTTTTTATATCTACGCACCACAGATGGTACAAGCTGTACTCTTGTTCTGTTTGTTAACACATCTTTCTCCTGTTGAGGAGCATCAGGCCTAACCTTCTGTCGCTTTAGGTCATGTCGTGGCACTTCGCCATGGCTTATTCAGCGAGCAAACGACACTGATGGTGTAATATGACTTTGCAGCTCTGGAACAAGATGTAAGGGAAAAATAAAACACCCTATGCTTATTCAGTCAGTCTATTCTGTCCCTCTCTTTTTTTGACAACTTTGGTTTCCATTTGATGCTTGTTCCTGTGAAGAAAAAAAAGGAGAAAGAGAGTGAGAGGCAGCGAGCGAGAGAGGTACGCAATGGGTGTGAAAGGGCCACCTCTACATTCCTCATTGAGCACGGCTACTTAGGGAGCCGTGAGCCCTTGAGATGTGAAGCTCTTTTGAGTCCGCACCAGGAGCTGTGGGCTCCTAATTGTTTCTAATAGATAGGGAGGTGTCGAAGCTTATTCTGCCAGCCTGGAAAGAGAAAGAGGGAGAGAGGGAGGAGAAGGGAGGGAGAATGAGGTATTAAGAGCATAAAAGAGGATGGGTGAGAGCGGTTGCAGGCCTTGATTTGTAATGACTCATTAAGTTTTCCTGGTTTTGTGCTGGCTGGCTCATTATAGCCCATAGAGTGGAGAGAAATAGAGGAGTGGAGGTGGGAGGTGAGTTTAAATAGCCTGAGCCCAACACTAGGACACAAAGCATGGACAAATACTTGAATAGAAGGATGAACAGATGCAATAAAGGTGGCAGATGCAACCTTGCCGGGCAAATTGCCAAGTTAATTCAGATATCTGCCATTTCTTTATTCGGAAAAAAAGACTGAAAGGGGAGTACCTTATGGCAAATTTAGTGCCATGGGTTGGTGTGAATATAAAAAAGTACTTTTATAGAGGTTACTTGCCTATAATGAGCACTCAATAAATGATAATTGCAAATAGGATCAAATATAATAGCATCTATTAAATGCATGGGTGCAGATGAATTGGCTAAATTTGCTTTATAGTCATTTTTGAGAAATAATTTTCCATCCAGCTTCTTAAAGGATTGTTCAGTGTCCATTCTTCCTTTGGCTTAATCCTTTTATTCATCAGTGGTCGTCACAGTGGAATGAACCGTCAACTTATCCAGCATATGTTTTACACAGCAGATGCTCTTCCAGCTGCAACCCAGTACTGGGAAACATCCATACATACTCATTCACACACATACACTATGACCAATTTAGTTTATTCAATTTACCTATACAGCATGTCTTTGGACTGTGGGGGAAACCGGAGCATCTGGAGGAAACCCACGTGAACATGGGGGGAACATGCAAACTCCACACAGAAATGCCAACTGACCCTATTATTATTATTATTGATATTATTATTACAATCAGAATTATACTACAAAGTTGGAACTAAACACACAATACTCCTTCAAACAAATAATAATAATAATAAGTAGCTAAACTTATATTTCAGTAGACATGATTGTGAAGCCCATCTTGCCGTATTACACCACTAATACCTCCTCCCTGAATCATCATGAAGGCATAGTGTATGTGTGTGAGACAGAGAGAGAGAGAGAGAGAGAGAGAGAGAGAGAGAGAGAGAGAGAGACTGCAAAATAGATGTGTAGAGAGTGAGGTACAATGGCCCTGGCTTGGCTGATCCATAACAGTCATTGGCTGTTACATACATTTCAAGATCCATTCAGGCTCTGGAGATAATCGAGCCGGCCGACAGTTTCCCCCCCGCAGCCCAATGGATTTATGATAGCACTGTCAAGAAAATGAGCCAGAATGACACAGTAGCTGACTTTAGCTGCAAATAATGTGATAGGCCGTACAGTGGCTGTGCAGCAGCTGCTGTCATCGCAGGTAATAGGCTATAAAGAAGCCTGATAGCAATACCTGTCATTGCTTAATGGCTGACTTCACTGAAGAGCTTTTGTGGCCTTTAACATGGAGATAATAGAAGATACAACACATTTTATAGCTTTCCGCCTTGCATTCATAATTTATCGGTGGTGGGATATATACCGCACAACAAGGACAACAGTTACGGGACGAGACGCAAGTTTGACGGGAGGCTGAGAGAGAACTGCTGGGCAAAGGATAAGGCAGTTCTTCTCTGACTTTTTTTTTGTAGGAAATCATTTGAGAGATGAGGAAGTTGAGTCTTATAAATTGAGAAAGTTAAGCCATATGCAGCCTTGCACGTGGAAATATATATCACAAAAGTTGATGTGTTTAGATGAGTGTCATTGTCATGGTTGAGACTGAGAGCTTTTGTGAATGTAGATGTCTGATGCATATGATCGATAAAATAATAATAATAAAAATAACAAAGGCACAAACATTATTCATAAAATGATATGTTTGTGTCCAGAAGCTATCTGCGTTAATCTTAAGGAAATATATATATATATATATATATATATATATATATATATATATATATATATATATATATATATATTCATTCATTCATTCATTCATTTTCTTTTCGGCTTAGTCCCTTTATTAATCTGGGGTCGCCACAGCGAAATGAACCACCAACTTATCCAGCAT
>CAIGQW010052735.1:3417693-3432815 GCA_903798125.1 Danio choprae | reverse complement strand
TCCGGTATCTTCTTCACATGGTCGCAACTCTCTCTGTCTGCTCATCTCGATCATCCGCCAAGGCTATCTGTGACTCGTCTTACCCAGAGACTAACCCCTGTCATCGGCTTGCTCTACTTAAGGGAAGTGACTCTATTGAACTGTTTGCATGCACCACTCGGTGCGAAGATATACTTGTGTTTAATAAACACTGTGTGAACGATATCCTTGTCTCTGCCTTCTGTGACCCGTGACACAATCAATCAAATTGTTATTAATGTTTCATTTAAAACATGTACTATACTGAATTTTAAGTTTGTTATGGTAACAAGCTGAAAAAAAAATGTTGCTTGTGTAATATAACATACAAATGATCAAATATAATATTACTATCATTTTCCAAATATATTTAATACAGTGAATGTATATTTTTATGATTGTCAACCCTATTCGTCTTGGTAATCATAGACACAAACAAAAACAATGATGCCACGTCTACTACATTACAAATGTCTTTCATCACAAGTAACGAAGCTTTTAAACTGCACCTTGACTCTTGTCTCTTCCGCATTCATCCGGCCCACTTTCCCCACATACAGTCAGTCATAATTAAGTCTGTCATGGCGTGCGCTGCTCCAGCAGGCCATTACTTTGCTGCTGTAGTGTCTTGTCGCGGCCCTTTGCTCTAATGCTTTATCAGGCTGAGGTACATCACCTCCGGATTGCTTTGTCAATAAGCTGACCGGGCCTGACCTGGCCTGAGCATCTCTAACCACAGACAGCCTGACTGACAGCTCCAAGATGGCTGATAATTCACAGAAATTGGAAGTGTGAAATCTTTAAGGGCCACTTCTCACGGCTGCCAAATGCCAGGGTATCTCTCCATCAGTGTACTGTTCTCACAATCCCAGGCATTGTTAATGGTGGCCTGTCTGTCCATCAAGACCCTGCTTCTGCTGGGATTTATCCCCTGTTTGCTTGCTTATCTCAGCCGCCTGCGCGCACTATCCTGGCCTCTAACGGCGCGGCTGTGGATGTGGGGATGCGTGTGTGTGTGTGTTTATGTGCATCTGTGTGTGTGTGTGTTTGTGGCTGAAAAAAAATAAGCAGCACACATGTGGCTTCACCTTCTTTTTTTACACATTGTCAAGGTGGAGTAGTTCCACTTTAACAATTTTATTTTTTTCTGTAAAGAGATAGTTTACACACAAATTTTCTTTTTTTCTGTAATTTTTTACTCAACCTTAATGTCAGGCCAGACATATAAGAAAGGTATTGGTTTTGGTTTTGTCTGTTATGTTTTTCTGTTCAGCACACAACAGACACACAAACACCCTTATGGATGGAAAAGTATTATAACACTTAAAGAACTCTGTTTCTCACATTTTGTTCTGGATTCTATGAAAAATGTTCTTTTAAATTTCAAATACGCATTCATTCATTCATTCATTCATTCATTCACTCATTCACTCATTCGTTCACTCATCCATCCATCCACTCACTCACTCACTCACTCATTCATTCATTCATTCATTCATTCATTCATTCATTCATCCATCCATCCATTCATTCATTCATTTTCAAAAGACCAATTGTTTTTGGTTGTTTTGATTGAAAATGATGATGTACCAAATATTGATTTCTTAACTTTTCTGAGTTTGGCTTTGTGTTGAAATTTCTAACAAATAAACAAAAAAAAGCCAGAAAACATGGCAACTTTTTGTTAGTATAGTCAATTAAAAATAGCTGTAAATGACAACATCTTAATTTAAAAAGAAGAAAGGAAGAAATGTCATCAGTACTTTACAAAATAAAGCAAAGCTTGAAACCTTAAAATCTTAAAAAAAAAAAGTAATCATGAAAACAAACGTAATTGTGGAATTATATATATATATAACTGGGTCAGTTGGCGTTTCTGTGTGGAGTCTGCAGGTTCCTGACTTATTAGATATGCAGTTATATGTAGATGGAGATTTACACTGTTAATGACCACTGAAATTTAATTACTTTAAATTTACTTTACTTTAGTTTTAATCAGCATGTTGAAGACAGGTAAGATGCTGTGATCCGCTGCCTGCTTTCCTACCTGGGAGAATCATCTCAGGAGCTCATTGAAGACTACCAGGTACAATAAAAATGTCTAAATTACTTTTTACATTGGATATGTAAGGTCATTTAAGTGTTAAAGACATATTAGTATTTTACTGTAAGTTTTGGCTAACTTTAAAAACTTTAATCACTTTATGCAACAGAGCACAGATCTTAACATTAATACAGTCTATCATAGCATAAAGCAAGAGATAACATTGATAACATTGCAACTAACTGTACAGTATTTGAATCACTTTGCACTTATTTGTGCATTTGACAGGATGTCAAGATACCTGCTTAAAGACTGCTTCTCCAATCGTTGCAAAGATCATTGTACTACAGAAGAGGAATCTAAAAATAGTAATATATTTAAATGTACAACTTAGGTAAATTTTACAAACAAAAAGTCAATAAAATTTTTACTTTGAATTCCCCAAGTAAACTTAGCATTTCTAATTAAATGTACTAATAATTTTGGTTAATCTTTTACTTGGCGAAGCTTTGAAGATTTACTAGCCTTTTCTGAGTGAAAAACATTGCCAAGCTTTTTTCAAGTAAACTCTACTCCTCATTTGTTACGGTGCAGTGTTCAGTATGTAGAAAGTCTTTTACCATTTAGCTTGACATTGCTAGGAATGAACTCGTTTCTGTCTTCTGTGAATTGAAGATCTAGGCCATTTTATTACTTTTATAATTAGAGTCAGACAAATTTAAACAGCCTAAAAATTAAACCAAATTTGAGGTTAATTATTATGATGGTAATTAGCTTTATGATTAAGAAGATAAGAAAAGAAACAACATTTTACTTGTGCCATTTTGTGTTTTAATTCCAGACTAGGGTGAAATCAAATATTTTTGTCTGCTTGACATGTTGTAGCATTCAACTTTATTTCATCTCAATATAAGTGAAAGATATATGCTAATTAGCATAATTAATATGAACAATTAGTAATGTGAGAGACAAGCTATGATTGATTCTTCTCTGTCTTGCTTTTATGGATGGTGCCTATAAAGACATGACACAGTTGAATAGGGTAAAACAAATGAACCAATAGTCAGTACTTCCCAGTTTGATTGATTACACTAAGAATTTCACATTTGTTTGTATTACAGGTTTTCTAAAATATTATGTTTAAATATGCAAATGAGGCATTTCATTAAAAAAAAATCTAATTTATAGAAAACACTGAAAATTATTGTTTAAACTACTTGAGCTGAAAATGAGCTGAAACAACACAATTCTTGAGATTTTGTTTGGGACAATTGTTGGGAGAACATAAATGAATTGTGTGGAACCATGCATATTTACAGTGCAGCTTTAACAATACATATTGGGTCCGACTTTATATTAAGTGGCCTTAACTACTATGTACTTACATAAATAAAATAAATAAGTAGAATTTACTTATTGTCTTATTGTATTTATTGCTATTGGGGTGGGATATGGGTAATGTTTGGGACAGGTTTGATGATATGGGTATAGGTTTAAATGTGGGTTAGGGTGTAAAGGATGGGTCAGCAGTGTAATTATAAATTTAATAGACATTAATAACAGATGGAATTACATGCAGATACTTTTTAAAAATGTACATTGTAAAAACATCTGTGTGCATAATTGTACCAAATTATTAAAAATACGTTTAAGGTTAATATATTAGTTAAGGCCACCTAATAATATGTAAAATAATCTCAATAATTGAATATGCAAGATGTATAATTAGCTATAGATACACAGTATAATAAGAAATATTAATATTAAAAATTATATTTGAAACTATCTACAATGATGAGGATAGACATTCCTTGCTGTCATTCTCCATGGAAGGTGTCCAATTTTAATATTTTATAAGATGAGGTATAACAAAAGTGCAGTCTGTATGTAAATATATGCAACCATGAAGCTCTTTCCCAATAATAGTACAAAAACTGTCACCTCGTGTGATGTTCAAAATCAGACATTTTACACCAAGCAGCGTTTCATTTTTAAACACGCGTTTTGTTTGTCTAACAAATGAAGCTGAACAATATGACTTGCTTCATACAGCAGAAATAATGAGCGGCGTGCTGAAAAGCGACTGTCAGCTGCTTATAGCCGAGGAAGCGGCTCCTCAATCTGACACAAGCACTTGGAGATGTGAACTGTGTGTTGAATTGAGGCGAACAAACCCAGTCTCTTCCGAACCTCACGCTGTCACTCATTCGACTTACAGCACATGCAAACCAGAGAGTCTCCACTCGCTCTTTCTCTTTCCAGTGGAAAAACTGTCTCTCTCTCTTTCTCTCTCGCTTTCTCTTGCTGGAACTAAAGGAGGTGATGGAGCAAAAACAAATGCCGGAGAGGGAGAGTGGGAGATGGGAAGAAGAAGCAGGAAGTGAGGGGGAGAGAGAGAGAGTGAGAGAGAAAGACACTCCACATCTGTTAATCCAAAGAAGCTTAGTTAGACTGAGAGTTTGTCCTGTATTTGTTTGTGGGATGGAAAGCCATGGGAAGAGGAAGACGGAGAATGTGTGTGCATGTGTGTGTGTGAGGGAAAGAAAGACACTTCCATATTTAGCTACTGAGAGGTTTAAAATCTCAGCCAGCCTTTACTGTCACAGGAAAGTGAGCTCCCAGTCCGACACATCTCAAGCTGTTCAAATACCCATTAGGATGTTTTGTTTCCCATGCACGCTGACAAAAAACGAAAGGAAAAAAAAAAGAGAGACAAACGCAAACTGATGGAAATTTATCAACAAACTTATGTGATATTTAATGATCCTTGTATGCGGAGGGAAAGACCACAGCCTGATTCGCCTCTGCCAAATACCGATCCCCTAACTTAATTTCCTGCCCAATTGCTGTTTTATAGTGCATAGTACAGTGATACCAGCTAGTAATATAGAAAACAGATTGCCTGTGCAGCCATGTGGATCAGACTGTTGCAGGGCTGGGGAGAACCTGTGGTCTCTGGAGGGGGTCTGTCGGTGGGCTTCACTAAACCAACAAACCCAAGCGCTTCTCTCATCCCTGACTGGCAGCAGCTGCTGGATTGGGAGGAGATCGAGATTCCAGAGCTGGAACTAAGTCAGAGCTTTATTTCCAGGTTTAACTTCGGTGTCGTCAAGATAGTTTGTTGCGTTTATTATTGGACAGTTCTCCTGTAACTGTTGCCTTTAAAAGGGATAGTTCACTTAAAAAGTCACCGTCTACTCACCCTTGGCTTGTTTAAAACCTAATTGAGTTTCTTTCTTCCATTGAACACCAAAGAAAATATTTTGAAGAGTGCTGGTTGATGTACACTCAAAAACAAAAAAAAAATTGTTGAATCAACATGATTTAATCGTAGCACCCATTGTGCATCTAAACAAATCAATTAAACTTGAACTGCTTTGAATGTGTTATATGAACAAAATATAAACTCGTAAATTCAACAGGGTTTTTAACATGTCTACGTAACTTCTTTGCAGCTAATTAAATTAAAATGTTTGTGTTGTGTTGGTCTGATTTAATTTATTCATATATACTCAATGTCAGTAAAGCACCTCAACAAGATTCTTCCTTGTTACATCAACAAGTTTCTGTCTTGTCCATGTGTGGTTATTCAAATCTGTTGTGTTACTTCATTTAGATTTGTCTCAGTTGGCAGCATTGAAGTTCTTAAATGACTAATATAGCTATATTGCCTCACTTGCTCACAATATGTTTCAAAGTATCTTTTTGGCAGTTAAGTTAAACCATGACGTGAGACAAAAAAAAGTAACATTTATACATTAACACAAATAAACATAAAATTATAACAAGAGCGTTTGTAAATAACTTTTTTTAAAGCTGTACAATATAACACAGAATATTTTTTTTAATAAAATACCCACTACAAAAAAACAACAACCCAGATCTACTGAGAATCAATGATTGTTCTACCCCGACTTTAATTGCCCTAGCACTCTATTTAAAGGAACCATAACCACTGGCTAGGGGTTCTTCTGTCCAGCTACAAATGTGCATCTTCTTCATTCAACCACTACATCACTCTTGTTCAAGCTCATGCACCAGTGTTCATGCCCCAGTAGCTTGTTAGAGGGGAACAGTGCAAAAATTCTATCGTCAACATGCAAAAGGAACTCCAAGTGCATTTTTGTTTTTGTCTTCAAGTTACTTGTGCCAAGAATAAGTTGTCCTTATATATGGGAAACACCACAACTGCAGAAATCCAAAAGTTCAGTCTGTTAAGCTAAACATGCGCAGTGACTTCTTCTTATGTGGTTTTATTGGTGGGTATGCGAACCAGCTTATAAGTGCATACCACCACCTACTGTGATGGAGGCGCACAGTAACTCACCCGAGAGTCGTTCATATGAAGAGCTTACATCTCATTCAATCAACAAGTTCTCATTTAATTAATTAGGTTATTTCTTCATTTAGTTTCAAACTACTAGAATAAATCATTTAACTGAACTAAACTTGTTCCATTCTTTTCCATAAGACATATTTGTATTTTGCAAATCGAGCAAGTGGCCTGTTTACTTTTTTTTTTTTTTTTTCTGTTATTCAGCACATTTTCTGATTGGTTGAGTACACTTCAGAATGGTTTCAGACACTACTATAAATGGCTGCTCCCTCAAATAGTGCACTATTTAAGGATAAAGGGGGATACAGCCTAAGTCTCTGCTTAGTGGAATTATCTGTACAGCATCTTGGGCAATGTAGTTTTTCTGAGCACATAAAGTCTTTTAAAAACTTTTAAAGTATTTTATTTTGTCATTAAATGATTCTTATTCCAAATATGCCTGACAAGATTTATTTTGGTGAATGAACGAAACGGTTACCATGTAACCCTCGTTCCCCGATGGGGGGGGAACTTCAATGCTATGTGGAAACTTCCACTTTGGGGATTTCGTCAGAATCGTTCATCACCTGAAGAAAAATAAAATGGGCCAATGAAATGCCAATGAGTTGGTGGTGTCAGCGTGCACAGCTGGCAGCAATCACAGTAAATCCGTATATAAGAATGCCAGCCGTGCATCACAAACGCACCTTTTCTAGCTGAAGAAGCCGAACTACAGCTGTCAGCTTAGGCGCAATCACTGTGGCGAAGGAACATAGCATTTCCGTTCCCCTCCTCGGGGAACGAGGGTTGCGTAGTGACAGTTTCATTCCCCAGTGGAAGGGGAACTTCAATGCTATGTGGAAACTTCCACTATGGGGAAATGTATGGAAAACGCCACATCGATTGAACCTTACCACGACACTGGTGAGAGGTTCGCCAGGCTCCAGCGTGAGGGCACCATCATCACCAGAGATGCAGCCCTCCTATGTGTCCCCTGGACCTAACTTACCTTACTTACCTGTGAAATGCTTAAAGACTTGTTTATATTTTTGGGGAGTCGTAAAAAATACAGCTAGTTAAGTTTCTAGGAATTTTAAAATACGACAGTACGTTGGGAAAGTGTGCAGTCCTGATAGGGAGGATGCTGTGGAGGCCACCTGCTGCCCAAATGGGGAGACCTGGTGGCAAGGAGACATATGGACCCTGAGAAGGGGGAGTATGCATAACAAGGATGGTTAGCGGGGAAGGAAGACTCGGGCCTGCCTGGAGAGGGGGGAGACTATACCGTGGCTGAGTGAAGCGTATGGGATTACCAGTGGGGATCGCACATAGCAGGCACCTATACCCAGAACGCGGGCTGACCGAGTGGGCATGCCAACAACGTAATGGGCCAGGCACCCAACTCCTCCGCTGAGTCAGGTGCTGGGGGCCTCGGAGGAACTCTGTAGGGTTCGCCAAATGGGGAACTCAACTGGACAGAGTGAAAAAAGCGCACATATTTCTGAGTTAGAGAGAAAGGCGTAGCAAGCGTGTTTCAACACCAAACCGAATTTCACAGAGGTTCCAGAGATCTGGCCGCGGGTGCCAGATGATGCCTGTCCCAAAGAAGAAGGAGTTTCTTCAAAGGGATATGCCAGGGAGGGGCCGTCACAAGGAGAGAGCTGAAATACTGGTCCTGTTGAGCCATAGAGGCGCCATAAACAGGACCTGCTCCTCGTCCTCCCTGATGTTACACAGTATCTGTACAAGTAGGCTCCATTGAGAAATGCATAGTTACACACGCCCCGGGGCCAGCTGTGTCCAGTGCGCCAAAACGCACCCATAACAGCTGGACAGCCAGGGGTGGAGCCTCTATTCTCCCGGGCGTGAACTGCCATGGGAGACACAGACCTGTAGAAATGCAGGGTCCGTCCAGAGGCTGAGAGCACCGCGACACAACAGGGTGACAGTCACCCGGTGTGTGCCCGCATGCCATGCGCATCTGGGGACCCGATCGTGAAGCCAATGCTGAAGCGGTCTTATATGGAGCAACCCGAGCAGCGTGACATTGGCTGCAGATGCCATATGCCCAAGGAGCCTCTAAAATAATATCAGTAGGACCACAGTTTTACTGTCGAACTCTCTCAGACAGGTCATCATCAGCTCGGCCATCATGGTGATTAAGTCTAGCTCCAACCTGAGAAAGAGATGCTCTGCACGGGGGCGAGCCTGCTCTTTTCTCGGTTGACCCGAAACCTCAACAGGTCGAGGTGGCGGAGCACCCAGCTATAAAAAGCCAGTCATAGAGATAATTAAGTATGCAGATGCCCGCGAGCCGAAGGGGCGTTAGGGCGTCCTCCGCGAGCTTGGTGAAAAAACCGGCGAAAACAGGGAGAGCCGGAAAGGGAGGACTTTGTACTACCATGCTCGACCCTCACACTCAAACTGCAAAAACTGTCGGTGGCGTGGGAAAATGGAAACATGAACATACGTGTCCTTCAGGTCTATCGCTGCAGACCAGTCCTGAGGATGGATGCACCGGGGGATGTGCTTCTGCATGAGCATTCTGAGCGGCTGCTTGCAAGGCAGCATGTCAAAACATGCAGAACTAGGATTGGTCATAACCCACCGCTCTTTTAGGGTACGATGAAGTACAGACTAAAAAGCCCATACCTCATCTTGGCTGGAGGGACTGGATCGATTGCGTCCTTCGCCAGGAGGACAGCAATCTTCTCTCGCAAGACAGGGGTGGACACAGGGCTGACACCTGGTGTAATACACGCCCGTGAACTTGTAGGGCCGTTTAGCAAACTGAATCGCGTAGCCAAGTTTGAATGTTCGAATGAGCCATCACGACGGGCTGGGCGAGTGACATCAGCGGCACAATCACTGATGCACCAGCGGTGGGGCAGCACGGGATGGGAGAGCTCACCCTGGGAGGCGCACGTCCAGAGGAAGAGCAGAAGATAAGATGTTTAATCTTAACTTCTTCCCAAGAGCCCACAGGGCGGCTGTGAGTGCGAGAGAAAGGAACCTGTTTTCTGGCACTCTCGAAGTCTGTGGCAAAGATTGGTTGGAAGGCATAGCATCCCATACTGGCAGTGTTCGGGCTGTCACACCCGGAGAAAGGAGAAATTGCTCTTTATAAAATTTGGTAGCCATACGGCAATAAGTTAATGATAGGGTATCCCTGGTCCTCCGCCAGGGAAAGAGCAAACGTCGTTTTCTCAGAGTGGTCCATCTCAGGGATGCTTGACGGTCTGTACCGGATTTTGCGGCGCCCTGAGGCGGGGGGACGGTGATCGTCTGTGGGGTGCTCGACGCTGCCGCTTAACCGGTGGAACGGACAGGGCGGCGGAACAGATTTTGGAGCCACAGAAGAGTGCCTTCAGCGAAGAGCAGCCAAAGTGGACGGTTCGACGGGGAGAGCGGTTTTTAAAGTCCGCCGATCGCACTTGACTGCTCTTTCACTCTGGTGAATTCCTAGGTCACCCTGGTACATGGGTGTGTTAAGAAAGCAAACTTTGTCAACTTCACGCATATCTGGCAGGTTTAATCAGAGGTGGCGTTCCTGGACAACTTGTGTGGTCATCGTCCTTTCTAGGGCACTCACAGCCGACCTGGTGTTTTCAGAGCAATGTCAGTTGCAGTGCGTGGTGCATTAAGCCTGGGTCGGAACCTTCCTCGTGCTGCTGGGCCAATGCCTGCACCAGCCATAGCAAGCAAAATGGAAGCAGCCTGGCCCGCAGCAGTGTAGGCTCTGGCCCTGAGGGACGCAGACAGTCTACACGCTTTGGACGGGAGCCGAGGCTAACCACCCCAGGAAGGGGCACCAGCACGCTCGACCTGGGGATTCACCTCGTACCCCCTGGCTGCTCTGTCATTGAGGAAGTTGAGGGTGGAGCACACACAGACCGGGTAGAAAAAGGTGCCCTCAGCGCTGCGGGAACTTACTCTGCACCTCTGAGAAGAAGGGGACGGGAGGCTTAGAGGGTTTCCCCTTCTCATCCTCCACGTAACACCCGTCTAATCAGCCCGGCGGCGAAGCTGGGGGACAAGCCACCTCCAGCCTCGCCGCCGAAGCAGCCCAGGTTAGCATGGCCATCATATCCGATTATATATCCGGAGCCTCGCTTACCATTTAAAAAGACGCGCTGCACAACCGTGTTGCTCTTTTAGGAGAATTTGCTTTATACTCACCGCTCTTGAAGTACAGGTCCATCGATACACCCAGGGACGGGAGAAGCCCAGCTCGACCGTCGTTGCTCGCGCTGTCGCTCGCACTGGAACCGGGAGAAATCAGCCTCTCAGAAGACGGCAACTTTCTCTCACTCACTCACTCTCTCTCGAACGAACGAAGAGGGAGGATGACAGCAAAACGTCTCTTTCAGTCTGCACGTAAGGCTTCTAAAAAAAGCGAAAAGGTGTGTTTGTGATGCACGGCTGGCATTCATACAAGAATTGATTGTGATTTCTGCCAGCTGCGTGCGCTGGCACCGCCAACTTATTGGCATTTCATTGGCCCATTTTATTTCTCTTCGTATGATTGGCTTTTGACTAAATCCCCATAGTGGAAGTTTCCACATAGCATTGAAGTCCCCCTTCCACTGGGGAAACGCTTATGTACTTACAGTGCATTATCCTAAATGTTTCAATCAATGTTCAAATCTAGAGCAGAAATCAATTTTAACTAGTAACATGGACATGTTCTTCTATGTCGTCATGCTAATGGCATCACACACTGTCAATTTCTGGTTTGGTTTTATAGAAAACAGGGAAACAGGATATGTTGTGTGTTTTATTAGACTGCACAGAGCATTATAACAGAAACTTAACATTATAACAGAACCAGAAGCGGTTTGAATGGGACATAATATACGTGCCACTGCTACATCAAGTTTTGAATACTTTAGCTCATCCATGAACACGGTTTATACATCCCGTAGGATGTAATGAAGACCTTAACTCCCATGATTTCATACTCAGTCAATGTGTCATCAAACTACGACTTTGTTGTGAATATGAACCCTCCAGCAGCAACATTTACATATTGTGCCTTTAACCTATATTGTTACCATTAAAAGTTAGACATACAACTTAGCCTGTCACTAACTTTAATGGCTACAAATTGACTTCAGGTGTATTTGTTTGACAAGCAAAACAGTTTCCATAAAAGTTAATGCATGGCGATTAACATGACTACCATAAAGAAAGTTCATGTCGACACTGAATGTATAAATATTTCCTCCTTGGTGTGCTTGAGGTGTATACATCCACATACTGTGATAGTCTCACCATATCGTTTCTATGAAAAGTTAATGCCACCTGCTGTGTTTGCTGTCTCTCCAGCACAGATATAGACGTGTGGTGTGTGCAGCTCTCTCATCTTGAGTAGCCCTTATTTAGTTTTTGTTTTCAGTTATGTAAGACCTTATGACCTGATCCGAGGTGTCTAGATGCCAGACATAATGATGAACATGCTGTTGACAGCTGTCATTTTTTTGGTAAATCAAAAAAATTACAATCACACCAGTATACAGTTACAGTATACAAACTGAATACAAATCTGATATGGCTGAAGAAGATCATTGGTATGAAACAGGGATTGATAATGTAACTTTATTATAGAATATGGAGTGTTATTCTTTAATCACAAATGTTAAAAAACACCTTAGTATATGATTGGATATATTGTTTGTACAGTAAGTCTTTTTATCCATCGGGTATGTCTGTTGCTCCATTCTTACAAAAAGTATGAATGTATTTTGTGTATTTGTTCTCTAAAGCAGACTCAAACCAGGCCTCAGGTTATGGATATTCCAATGACCCTAGCACTGGTAAATCTTAACAGCAGGAAATTATAACTTTATTCAACAAATTACATGTTTACGTTTGCTTGTCAGCAATATATCTTAGATCAAAGATATAAATGCATGGCGAAGGTACATTGGTGTTACAGTGGGAAAGGGGAAATGGTGTGTCCCGGCGGACTGAGGTAGAATGTAAAACGATCTCCCTTCAAATCACAGAGCAAAAGCTTCTGCCAAGAGCCACCAGAACTGACCCGTGAGGCACTGCCAGTATTTCTCATAGCCATTCCACAGAATTAATCTTCCAATCTTGGCATCATCACTTCTTTTTTTTTTTATAAAGACTTTTTTTTCTATCCTCCCCCTCACAGGACAGTGGGAATTGTCCTTTGCTTCCTACATTGCTCAGATGTTTGATATTATTTATATGTACTTTGGCAAGAACTGTGCCTGCTTTACTGTTTTGTTGTATTGTTTTGATTTAACAATCTCCTGATTTGTTTTGGAGGATTATAAAAAAAATAGGTTTACATTCAAGGTCCAAAAACTTCTCTCATAGTATACCTTTCACTTTACCTAATTGCTCAAACAATTCAAACAATTAGTTTAAAGCTTCTTTATTTCTAAACCACTAATTTCTAAAAGCCTACTTTGCACTGGTTGGTCAGATAGCCCAATCCGATTGTGATTGGTGATTGTTCTGCTGATTACAGCGTGACAGCAACTCCAATTACCACATTGCCAGCTTTAGAAGCTTCCTAATTCATTTTACTATACTTTTTATTTATTTACTTTTATTTTATTTTTTAATTTACACATAGACTTTAGCAAAATATGCGGGAATCAGTAATGAAATCCAGATTACACACGTTTCTGTTGAACTGGAATCCAGTGACCAAAGATTATTCACTGCTAAAATCGATGTTTTGTTGAATGCACATGCACTCAGTAACTGAATTATGTGAATATTTTCACTTCATGAATTAATTTAGCAGCTTCATTGAGTTTATGTGAATGTTAATAATATGGACAACAATAAAGTATTTTGGTTCAACATTAAATCATCTTTCTCTTCTTAATTTTGACAAAACAAATAAACAAACTGCAGTGTTTGAGAGTCAATAGGCATTCTTTGTGGAAAGCTAATGAAGACCTTATACGAATGTGTTACAGATCTATGCAAATCAGTTACAGAAGTTAAACTGTACACTGTAAAAAAATGCTGTAGAATTTAAAGTATTACTGGCAATTTAGGTTGCCAGTAATGCTGAAAAATGTGCAAGTGCACTGTAAATTAATAATTATAATTGTGCTATAGTTTTATTGTAACCAAATGTACCTAACAAGTGCCTTTGAGGTACCACCATGATCCCTTTATGTACAAATATGTACCTTTTGAAAAGGTACTACCACGGTGATAGCTCCATACCTTTATTTCTGAGAGTGTATCTCAAGATTACAGGTTCTATCAAAAATATTTGGGTCTTTGATACATGAGCAAATGAAATAATACTTAGTTAGATGTGATGTTTTAAATGTATTTCAGTTTGGGTTAAAGCGAGCCATAGAAAGACAATGGCTACTACTCCAGCTACCAATGATTCAATCTCTGCTTTGCATAAGAGACAACATTGTGCAGATTTCTTTGTTGATCTGACAAGAGTTTGATTTGGTGGACCTTATTATTACAGAGGCTTAAGAATACAGGGCTTGTTAATATGACCTTGAGTTGAGTTAAAAATGATTTATTTGATAGAACTCAATGTGTCTTGCTAGATAATTATATGTCGGCAATGTTAACAGTCAAGAAGCATGTTCCACAAGGATCTTTACTGGCTCCACTTTTTTTTTTCTTTTTTTTTTTTTTGATTAATGATTTATAAAGGTAAGGGAATAACTTACAATGTTGATTTTCGATAGAATTATTTATTAAGCTGCATGATCATTATCTTAGGCTTTAACAATCCTGCAGGTGTCTTTTTATACTTGTTCTTTATTAGAAATGAAATTAGCTTTAGTTGCAAATAAAACTAAAAATATTAATAATAATATTTTTACGCATCACTTTAAGGCTATTGTCTCGCTCATTCTTACAATTGATTGATAAATCATTCATTCATTTTCTTTTCGGCTTAAACCCTTTATTAATCAGGGGTCACCACAGCGGAATGAACTGCCAACTTATCCAACATATGTTTTACGCAGCGGATGCCTTTCCAGCTGCAACCAATCACTTGGAAACATCCATACACACTCATTCACACACATACACTACGGACAATTTAGCTTACCCAATTCACCTATAGCACATGTCTTAGGACTCGTGTGGGAAACCGGAGCACCTAGAGAAAACCCACGCCAACACGGGGAGAACATGCAAACTCTATACAGAAATGCCAACTGACCCAGCTGAGGCTTGAACCATCGACCTGCTACCCACTGCGCCACCGCTCTGCCAACTTGGCATTTGATGTCCATATTAATTTCTTGGTGAAAATATTTAAACAAAGATTGTTTTTTTTGTTTTGCCATTTTAGATTATGGTGATATTATTTACAAGCATGCTTCCTTGTATTTACTAAAATGGTTGGAAAATGTTTTTCAGGCTGTTTCGGGTTTTATATATATAATGTCTGCTCGCAGATCCACCATTGCTTGCTGCACAATAATGTATGTTGGTCCTCCTTATGTAAAAGAAGGAAATGCCATATGCTGGAAATGCCATATGCTAGATTGTAAAAGCATTGCAGCTATACTTCCAAAATATATTTCTAGTTTTTTTTTTCCCACTATTCCACCAGATCTTCATCTGGGATTCAATTAGAACTGCCTGGAGTCCATTTAGAACATGGAAAATCAGCTTTCTCTTACTATGCTCCATGTCTGTGGAACAACTTTCAGTTTAATCCTAGAGAAGAAATTCCTTCTTTGAATGATTAAAAAAAAAAAAAATATA
>CAIGQW010052735.1:3385455-3417593 GCA_903798125.1 Danio choprae | reverse complement strand
GTTTGTTGTAATGTATGTCATCTTAAAATAAATTTAGTAATTTTGCCCAGGATTCCCTGGAAAAAGATATTTTCTTACTACTATCTTTTACATTCACATTTACATTTAAGCTGCATTACATTTTGCTTGCTGGTTCTTTAAGAGTTTCTTCACTCTGCTTACTGCACAGACATACAGTGTGAGCTATATTCCCCATCACCTTTCGCTGGTTTATCACTCTGGCATGGAAAGGGAGGCCAATAAATCATATTTGTTCTCTCAGAGGTACATAAATTGACATATGAGCTCATAAATTGTGGATTTACTGCTTAAGATAAGTGGGGAAAATTGGTTGTGTGTTTTGAGCCAATCACTGAGCCATTTTATTTGATTTTCCAGGTCCTTAAAAACATTGCCTCTCTTACAGCCATAATTTGATATTGCTGTGTAACTCCGGGCCATCATTTAAGAGGTCCATTTGTAAATGTTTAAAATGAAAACACCAGCGCTGTCCATGTTTGCATGTCTGTAGCCACAGACTGAACCCTGCCAGGCTCCGCTAACTTCTTTTACAGCACGCCGTTCTTATTTAAACATGATTTTTTTCTCTCTCTCTCTCTTTTTCTCGTTTCTAAATTTTCCCCTTGCTGGATTTGCACACAGAGGGCAATTCAAAAATCAGTTCTGAACTTCAAGCAAAGGTTAATGCTATTCACTGTTTTTCTTTTTCTCCTCCTCTCTTTCAGTCCATATTTTCTTGTGGGCCGAACCACCCACTTAGCTTAAGGTCACAAGCTGAGGCTAATACTGCATGGAAAGGGCTGCCCGAGAACTTGCTATCCCTATGATTAGATGTCCTGCTGGCCTACAACACATACCAGCTCACTTGCAAAGTCAAATAACACATTTAGTGAATTGGAAATAAGATTTAAGTGGCTCAGGACAATGCTGCCAACCCTCTCATCTTTTTTTTGCCTCTGTCATTTCTTTGTGTAGTAGAGGGTAAAACTGCTCTTGTTCACAGTTAGGAGAGTTAATCTTCATTTTCCTCCTCTCAATTATTTGGAAACAGGTGAATTGAGAGCCAGGGCTAAAAACCTCTTCTGAATAAAAAGAGAGAAAATGTGCAGTTTTGCGCTACAATGCGTTTGTTTCTCCCCTCTCTGCCCTTTTCTTTCCTCAACCTTTTTGTCTTTCTTTGGCTCTTTCTCTTTCTTTATCTTTGGATAAGAACCACTTTCAAGGATTTTTTGTGGCCAAATGTAAGACCTTGAAATGTCGCCATTTGATTCAGAAACTTTTCTTTTTTTTTCTATTCTTTCTAAATGAAAGGTTCATCCACACTTCAAAAAGTTTCAAGTTTGTTAGAAATCACTTATGTGCACCAAGGCTGCACCAGAATACAACAAAGACTATGATATTACGAAGTGCTATCGCTGATTTTTTTATTGTAATTAGGGCTGTTCATGAATAAAGACTTTTTTAGTCCAATAATTTCTAGTCAGTCATTTAAGCCATTAGTTGATTAATTACATATTCATGATATTAAATTCGTTATTTCAGTGCATTTGGAAGAAAATGGTTTGAGGGCTGAGGAATAATAGTGTGCTTAGCATTGTTTTACATTGTAGAGAAATAATAAACCATAATGATAAATGTTTAAAATATAAATCAAGAATTTAAACACAGACATAAAATAAGGGAGCAGTGACACCAGAAAACATTATGTGTCTGAATAAAACAAACAAAACAATATATTTTTAAATAATTTTTACTTACATACTTTCATATGGGGTGCAGGTAAACAAGGCAAAACATGTATCCATACTCAGTATTACATTTATTAGGTAAATCCGAAATAAAAGCAAGGACAAGCTAAAATCAGGACCAGGAACCACAAATCAAACACATATTTATTAATGACTGACAAACACTGAAACAAAGGGTGTTTCATACACAAGGACTAACAAGGCAAATCATGTGGATTAATAAACAAGGGTGTGGCACAGGGGAACAACACAGGAGACAATGAAGCAAATACACAACACAACACTGGGTCAAGACCATAATATGATATCAACATAGGCTCAGTCTGAAAACATAGCCCTGTATACATTTCTGAAGATTGCAAATTATGTAACGCTATGAAAGTTTTTGCAAAAACTGCAAAAAAACATAGCTCCAGGGACGTATTTGGCACTCTCCAGAAATATATATAGCGGTACGTTTTCAGGATGAGAAAACTTGAGAAAAAAAAAGTTAAATCTTTACGTGAGCATTTTTGGTGCGAACAAAATAGACTAAAATCCTAATTAGATTAAAAATAAACCAGAATAGAACTGAAGAGAACATTTGAATAATTTGTTTGCATTAGTAAAATGTTTGCTGCTTTCACTTTTGGTTAATGCACTATTAATTAATTTATTAAATGTTATTAATTTAATTTATTAATTTCTATTAATTTATTTGTTTATTTATTTCATAGCATTTATTTATTGAAGATGATGATGATGATGATGATGATGATGATGATGATGATGATGATGAGGATGATTATTCATTCATTCATTTTCATTTCGGTTTAGTCCCTTTATTAATCTGGGGTCGCCACAGCGGAATGAACCGCCAACTTATCCAGCACATGTTTTACGCAGCAGATGCCCTTCCAGCTGCAACCCATCTCTGGGAAACATCCATACACACCCATTCACACTCATACACTACGGACAATTTAGCGTAACCAATTCACCTATACCGCATGTCTTTGGACTTGTGGGGGAAACCGGAGCACCCGGAGGAAACCCACGCCAACACGGGGAGAACATGCAAACTCCACACAGAAACGCCAACTGACCCAGCCGAGGCTTCAACCAGCGACCTTCTTGGTTTGAGGGGAACGTGCTATCCACTGCGCCACCGTGAGGCCCCCAGGATGATTATTATTATTATTATTATTATTCATTCATTCATTTTCCTTCAGCTTAGTTCCTTATATATCGCCACAATGGAATGAACTGCCAACTATACCAGCATATGTTTTTTACGCTCATATGATGCCCTTCCAGCCGCAACCCAGTACTGGGAAAATTATTATTATAATTATTATTATTATTATTATTATTATTTATTCATTCATGCCAACTGACCCAGCTGGGACTCGAACCAGCGACCTTCTTGCTGTGAGGCGACAGTGCTAACCACTAAGCCACTGCGTTGCCCATTATTATTATTATTATAATTATAATAATTATTATTATTATTATTATTATTATTATTATTATTATTATTATTATTATCATCATTATTATTATTATTATTATTATTATTATTATTATGTAGCTAACAAAGAAACACTCATGAAAACACTTTGAACACTGTATTTATTTTGAGGTCCACAGAATCCTGTTGCTTATGAACAATAAGCTATGTGACATACAATAAGCTATGCTACAACAATTGCTATATGACAAAAAAGTTTCTGTTTAAATTCCATTAAATTCAGTTCAAGCTTATTTGTCAAGCGCTTTTCACAACATTTTTTGTTTCAAAGCAGCAATAGGTGCACATTATTGCATTACAATCAAAATCAGAAAAGTTTAGGTTATTAGTTACTAAATTATTATTAATTACTAATAACTGTATTAGATACTAATAACTTTAATTAACAAATAACTAATTACTAATAGATCTTTCCATTAAAGTACTTGTATAAACATTATAAATATTACCCTGCAATTATCTATGTGCACTGTGTTCAATGAAGTGTACTGAAAACAGCTGAAAACAGTCAATGAAGTGTATAAGTAAACATCTTAGTGTAGTGCACTATTAGGAAATTAACACTGCACTTAATTTTTCCTTACACTAATTTGATCAAAATAGAAAATAAGCTTAAAGTCTGGACTTAAAGTCTGGATTCTGGTTCTCCTGGTTGCATTTAAAACAATGCTTTGGAGTCTGCGCTAAAATTATGCTAGCAGTGACAGCATCAACATGTTTCAACATGTTTGCTAAGCATTAAGGGACATCAGCAGCACCCGTGCACTATGTGATGGGCATCTAATGAGGAACTAATTAATCTTCTTGCTTTTGATGGCATAAGCATGTCTGGATCAAGAATCTTTGGTGAGCAGCTTGTTTCTGCGCCTTCCTCAGTGACAAGAGCCTAATGAATCACCTCTGCAGATCCAACAGTTTCATACATTCCGTTTGAAGCCCATCTGATTGTTGAGTGTGACGTCACGCGAAGCGGCTTCCGGGTCCAAGCATTATATCAAACTCAACAAATGATAATAACAAGTGTTTACGAAGCGATGTAATGCTTTCGAAAATCACGATTGCAATATTTACATCCATACCTGATATCCGATAGCCAGAAAGTGATACATTTTGTATAAATTGTTAAAATATTGGTATCTGTGATTCAGCAAGTCCAGAAACTGTTGTGTACACCATGATTTTATATAAAATTCAACTTAATGTGTGATTAAAAATTGGTCATAAACGAATATTTTTGCAATTCAAATGAGTAGCGGCTTGGACCCGGAAACAGTATTCCATACATCACGACTTAACAAGCGGATTGCATTTACTCTGTGCAGGTATACTGCATCATCATGCAAACAGCAATGGTAATATTCTAATTAGCATATGGATTTAATTTTGATTTCATTATGATACTTTTTACAGTGCAGTATAACAAAAGTACATTGAAAATATGATTTTTCAGAGTTGTACAAAATAATTTGTAGCACAAGAAAATACTATTTTAGTCATTCTGCTATTAATTTGTAATGTTGAGTTATAGTATATAGTATATACAAAATATTGTGTAAATACTATAAAATATAAAGTATATGCAAAATATTGTAAAATGTTGATGGATGTATGTACATGCACATGAAATTGCAGCTACAACAGCTTCAATTCTTCTGGGATGGCTTTCCTCGAGATTTAGAAGTGTGTTTATGGAGATTTTTGATCAGTCTTCTGGGAGTGCATTTCTGAGGTCAGGCACTGGTGTTGTATGAGATAGCCTGACTCGCAGTCTCTGCTCTAATTTATCCCAAAGGTGTTATTGGGTTGAGGTCAGGATTCTGTGCAGGCCAGACAAGTTCCCGGACACAAACTTGCTCATCTATGTCTTTATTTACTTTGCTTTGTGGACTGGTTTGAGGAACAGGAAAGGGCCATGCCCTAACTGTTTCCACAAAGTTGAAAGCATTAAATTGTCCAAAATCTCTTGGTGTGCTGAAGCATTAAGAGTTTCCTTCAAGCCCCAAAAAAATAACTCTTCACTATAATCCCTCACCCGCTTAACTTTATTGGCACATTACAATCACACAAGTACTGTTCTCCTGGCAATGGCAAAATAAAAAAAAAAATCAGTTACACAATGTAATTTACATGTACATTACAAAACCAAATAAATAGCCCACACTATTAATGTACAGATATATAATGAGTATGTGTCTTTCATGTTAAAAAAAAATATATTAATAGTAAATACAATAGACAATTTACTTCAAAAGCACGTTGTACTTAATATATATTAACAAAATTATATCAGCACAACAGATTGGCCTCAATTTCAAATGTCAAATACTTGTGCTGTTACTCAACTGTGAGCCTAGAGGAAGTGTAGAAACCCCATAGAATCGTTGAAAAATCTTTTTGAACTAGCTGCTGAAAACGAACACATTGGATCCACCAGTGAGCCGCATGAAGTGAGGTCAAAACTGTGCTGGAAGAAGCTCTTGCTAACTTTGGTCTGGAGTCCCCAAAGCTGTACCGTGGCATCAGTTCAACAGCTAATTTGTGGTGCAGTTGCAGGAGTGAAGCTGAGAGAGTGACTGTGTGTTTGGCTGCCGTTTACAAGCAGCCCAGATCAGGGGGATGCTTGCAGGGAGCAGCTGGTTCGGAGGACCCTGGACAGGCTCCAGGACACCCACCACCCCCACATCCCTCCATCCCTCCTTCACTCCCTCACTCCACATCCGATCTAGCTTTGATTTACTTATGTTTCTAAGGGCCAGAACAGAGAGGCAGGAGAAAGGGGAAAAAGTTTGTTTAGGGAAGTTAGTTTAATGAATGTGTTATGCAGGACATAGTGGGAATTAGGCTTTTATTTTGTAAAGGTTTTATTATTTTATTTAATTTCATTTAATTTCTCACTCAGTCACTCACTCACTTTCTTTCAGAATATTTCCTGCTTTACTAAAATAAACTGCCAACTATTCTGACACAGCAGACTACTTTAATTTTATTCATTCATTCATTCATTTTCATTTCGGCTTAGTCCCTTTATTAATCTGGGGTCGCCACAGCGGAATGAACCGCCAACTTATCGAGCATATGTTTAACGCAGCGGATGCCCTTCCAGCTGCAACCCATCTCTGGGAAACATCCATACACACCTATTCATACTCATACACTACGGACAATTTAGCTTACCCAATTCACCTATACCGCATGTCTTTGGACTTGTGGGGGAAACCGAAGCACCCGGAGGAAACCCACACCAACCCGGGGACAACATGCAAACTCCACACAGAAAAGCCAACTGACCCAGCCGAGACTCGAACCAGCGACCTTCTTGCTGTGAGGCGAACGTGCTATCCACTGCGCCACCGTGAGGCCCCACTTTAATTTAATTTTATTATTTATTTATTTTTAGGGGGTGGGGGTTGCTTGCTATTTGATTGGATTGTTTTAAAATATAAGAGCAGACAAATTATATTTTGCCAACGAAACCTACTTAACTGACAATGACATTCTTATTATCTCAATTAGGGCTGTTACAATTATTGCTTCATTGTTTGGCTGTGGTTATTTGATCTAACCACAATTATTTGTGATATAATGGTGATAATTGTGCAGTGTAAATTATACAAATAAAAAAATAAGTGCATAAAGAAATACCAATCAAATATTAACATGTGCAGTGGTTGAAAAAAAAAATCTGTTTAATGTTGGCAGCGCGGTGGTGTAGTGGGTAGCGCTGTCACCTCACAGCAATAAGATCGCTGCTTCGAGCCTCGGCTGGGGCATTTCTGTGTGGAGTTTGCATGTTCTCCCCGTGTTGGCGTGGGTTTCCTCTGGGTGCTCTGGTTTACCCCACAGTCCAAAGACATGCGGTAAAGATGAATTGGGTAAGCTAAATTGTCCGTAGTGTATGTGTGTTCATGAGAGTGTATGGGTGCTCCCAGTAATGGGTTGCCGCTGGAAAGGCATCTGCTGCGTAAAACATATGTTGGATAAGTTGGCAGTTCATTCCGCTGTGGCGTCCCCTTATTAATAAAGGAACTAAGGCGAAAAGAAAATGAATGAAGGAACATTCATTCATTCATTCATTTTCATTTCGGCTTAGTCCCTTTATTAATCTGGGGTCGCCACAGCCGAATGAACCGCCAACTTATCCAGCATATGTTTTACGCAGCGGATGCCCTTCCAGCTGCAACCCATCTCTGGGATAGATCCATACAAACCCATTCACACACATACACTACGGACAATTTAGCTTACCCAATTCACCTATACTGCATGTCTTTGGACTTGTGGGGGAAACCGGAGCACCCGGAGGAAACCCACGCCAACACAGGGAGAACATGCAAACTCCACACAGAAACGCCAACTGACCCAGCCGAGGCTCGAACCAGCGATCAGCGACCTTCTTGCTGTGAGGCGAACGTGGTACCCACTGCGCCACTGTGAGGCCATGAAGGAACATGTAATGTTCATTTATTACAGATTCATAATTTCACACACATAGTTGTTGATAGCGATAAGTAGAGAACATGTTATTTAATTGCTGTGGAAACAACATTAAGACAAAAAACACACACTAAAAAAAGAGTAAAATGTTTTTCCTCATATTACATTAGATTATAGTATAGACCTTTATTATAGTTCTTTAGGTTAACACAGCACACACACACACACACACACACACACACACACACACACACACACATTCTCATGACATCACATCAGCTAATGAGATTACATTTTGCTAATTAACTCTTACAAAAAGTCAGCAAATTGTCGCAACACAAGCACAGCACATCTTTAGTCGCCTGTAAGAGAGCAGATTAGAAAACTAGAAAAGCTTTGTCCAGTTAATGATTGCCGCTATCTTGTCATGTAATAATGGAGCTGTCCATTATGTTATTATTTAATAGACAGTCATGCAATTAAATACAACAAATATATAATTTATATAGATAGAATATGATTGAAATGCATATAAAATTACAAGTAATATAGGCATACGCATAATAAATATACGTATATCAAAAGCAGATGTTTGAAGAAAATCACAGTTAATTATCCATTTAAGAGCAAATGATTTTCATAGAGCTGGAATGATGTAATAAATAAATGCATAAACAGCGTGTATATTCAGCTCTGACAGAATGAGGTGATAACTGACCTGTAATAAGTGGCTAAAAATGGAATAAACATGATGAGGAATCACTGCTAAGCCGGGCTATACTTTCACATCGAATTTATTTCAAACCTGTAAAGCAATGACAGATAGGACTCTTCTGCGTCTGAAGAGCTCCTCACTGTGCTTATGTGGTGAGTACAGACACATTGTTTTCTGTTAGTTGCTCTCTCTCAAGTAGGTGCTATCTGTTTGCCATTATAATAATGCCCGTAATAAAGCTTGATCTCCTTCTGTTGGCCTTTTAAGCTGGGGAGATATATATATATATATATATATATATATATATATATATATATATATATTTTTTTTTTTCGCAGCCCATTAACAGAGCATAGCCGGCATGACTGGTGTTAATAGTTGTTCAGTGACCGTGGCTCTCAGCTTTATAACTGTCTGTTTATCAAGAGAGAGGTTGCACCCCGATCCATAATGGCCCACATTTAGCAATTGCTGCCATGCTGTTGGTGCATTAATTGAAATCAGGCTGCCGCAAAAGTTATTTTGCATGAGTGCATACATTTAGGGAACACAATCTATTAACTTATTGTACAGTGATTCTGTTTGTTTGCTTATTTTATTGTATTAAACTAATAGCTTTTTGCATTATTCATTTATTTATTTTAATTATTCATATAAAAATATGTAGTTTTTCTTAGTTTGTTTTATAAAACATTTGATCTAAATACATTTTTGCATTTATCCAGTTTACATTTGAATATTTATCATGGTATTTGAATAAAATACTATTGATGAATTTTAATATGAATACAAAATATGTATATATTTAATTTATTTTTTATATTTTTATATTATTTTTTCAGTCATTTCTAGCTATTTTTTTTGCATAGGATCCTTTTTTTTCCTCAACAAACAGAACCAGTTCTCTGCCATGGCTCTAAATATCGTTATGCACCTTGAGGCTTGTATTTAAAACCCACTGAATAATTTCAATCAAATTATTTTAATTGAGTGCCTGATCAGTAATTACAGGTTGGAGTCATTTAAACTGCCCTGGAAGTCATGTGATCGTGGGCATATTAAAAGTTTATGTCCGAGATAAAATTAATGAAGAGGATTGCAATCATCATACTGCCTCAAGAATGCACAGCATCCGATAGGCAAATCTGTAAAAAAATAAAAATTGTGATAGCCGTCCCCAGACCTACCGGCTGATGCCCTCATTTGCACCTGGGCCCGTGTCGTATGCCAAGGCAAATGTTAGGTAACTTTAAATGCCACCAAGCCTGTCAGGAACGCATGCGAATTATGAGACGTGTGTGACAGCAGAAGCGTAGCTATAATCCTGTTTACCCACATCCACATATTCTTGTCACGAAACATAAACGCGGGGTTCGAGGGCCGTTCAGGGAGGAAATAAACTCGCACGTGTGCCCGCGTCGACATCTCCGCAACGCATAATTCAATATGACTAATCACGCTGGCCTCTGCCAACTCAGGAGCTCCTCTGACAATCTCAACCCAGCGGTATTTCGACAAAGAAAAAAAAACTGTGAGAGGGAGAAACGGGGCCAGATGTAGTTGGGGCACGTACCTGGGAAGCACTGCATCTCGGTTGGGCACCTGTCCATGCCCGACTCCCTGAGCTTAATCCTCCATTCACGGCACAGGAGAGAAAGCTGGCGCTCAGGCCCGACTCTCGCCCCGCTAATCGGCATGCCAGGAAACAGCCTACAAAAGGCAGCAGGAATTTACAGTAATAATCGGCCAGGAAATAAGCAGCACCTATGCGTTATTGAACACACTGGGGCTTACGAAAATTGATCGTAATGGCTTTCATCACCATTACTGATGCTTCATGCCTCACTTGCAGGTATTGTGAGGAAAGCAGGTCATGTCTTAATCTCTTTGCCGTACCCGTATAAGGGCATAATCCCATATGTGCTGGTATTGAGGTGAATTTGCATATCTTGGGAGGATTGGAGTGCACGATATATCATTGAACAGGCACATTTTCAACTACTTAGCATTACTTAGCATGCTTGTGTGCGTGTGTGTGTCTGTGTGTTTTTTGGTCTAATGTTGGAGCATTAGATGACACAGTGCCTCGGTGCTCGCTAAACTGCTATTAGAAATAATATATTCAAGTTTGTGGCAGCCTTCCCTGTCGTATTTTATATGTAAAAAATTCACTTGGCTTAATTGCACCTCTTTGATTTGCAGTACAGCTTAATTTGAAGTGATTTTCAGTGCTGTGGGTACGGTTTGTGCACAATAGAATTGAAAGCAAGCTAAACTACCAACTACTTGACTGAAACTTTAAGATAAGATGAAAGCTGTTCTATAGAAATGTAGCTAGTAATGCTGCATATCAGGATTATTACAGTTAGTTAAAACAAAAAAAGTCAACTGTTTTAAACTAAAAAATAACTTTACTTTTTGGTCACCCATTTACTTTCTTAAAAGTTCTGAATGTTCATGTGACGGGTGTGTGCCAGTAGTCTACATTTCCTAGTAGTCATACAGTAAGTGTCAATGTTTTGAAATTGGGATTTGTACATCACCTGATAATAGGCTGAATCTTTCCAATGATTAGATTGAACTATTTAAATATTTGGCAAAAAAATCAAAAACTGCCTTTAATGGTCTATATGATGTGTGTAGCAATGCACATTACCAATTAAAACTTGATAAAAAAAATAATAGTGGAAAATGTACAAAATATCTTCATTTAACATGACAAGTTCCTTAATAGTCTTATGTTTTTTTTTGCATAAAAGAAATAAAATATATAATTTTGACTCATTCAATATAAATTCGGCTATTGCCAAAATATTCTCATGCAACAAAAGACTGGTTTAGTGGTCCAGCCAGGGCCACACATGTAATATTCAGCTGGCCCGCTCTGACAGACAGTATTATGGCATGACATTCAGTTATAAGCAACCCTCCATTTCTTACCACATAATTATTTTGCAGACTTGGTCGTAATGCTCTTCCAATACATGTCACATGACCTTTGGCGAGTGTTCAGCATAGTAATCTCCCTCTAATATCAAACATCACCAAATTTTACTCAGTGGGCGAAGTTCCTCAAATGTTAATCATCCCAAACTTAACCGTTGGCCATTGTTGGAGAGGTCAACAGAAGCACATTAGCTAATTGGAGATTGGCATTTTCTAATTAGTTTTAAGGATGACAAGAACAAAGAACACAGGTTTTCTGCACTCTATTCATTGCCTGCTGCTTTGTGCGCTTAGACTGAGGGAAAGTGTGCTTTGAATGTAATTACTTCATATAAAGAATTTCACCTTAATGCATGTCTGCTGAAATAACCGAAGAATTTCAGTCAGGACAATGCGCCCTATCTGCACTAAACTCACTTTCTAACAGGGAGGATAATGGTGTATCCTCACAGTCATTAAGACTTTATCTTTGCTGTTGCTTAGAAGCAAGAGTCAATACACTTGATCAGTGGTTAGTATGGAAAGGTTATCAGTGTTTAATAATTCACAGTGTTTTTACAATAAGAAGCTAGGTGCAGCAGTAAATGGAATTTTTAAATGTGAAAACTTTCATTAACTAACCCTTGAATGCATGAATGTTTCACCAATCAATATTGCATATTTAGGTTTTTTGAGACCTGGGCCTGTAACACATCTGCAATGACAGATGGATCTCCTGATACTGTAAAAATAATTGCAAAAAAAACACAATAAACATTTTAAAACTTTTAAGAAGAAGTTTTTTTATCATCACAGTCGCTGTCAGAGCTCATTTCTCCAGTACATTCATTCATTCATTTTCTTTTTGGCTTAGTCCCTTTATTAATCAGGGGTCGCCACAGCGGAATAAATCGTCAACTTATCCAGCATATGTTTTACGCAGCGGATGCCCTTCTAGCTGCAACCCATCACTGGGAAATACACTCTCATTCACTCTCATACACTACGGCCAATTTAGCTTACCCAATTCACCTATAGCGCATGTCTTTGGACTTGTGGGGGAAACCGGAGCACCCAGAGGAAACCCACGCGAAACGGGGAGAACATGCAAACTCCCCACAGAAATGCCAACTGACCCAGCCGAGGTTTGAAACAGCGACCTTCTTGCTGTGAGGCGATTGTGCTACCCACTGCGCCACCGCATCGCCCCTCCAGTACATTCAACATATTCTTAAAGCCATATTCTTAAAAACATTGTTTTCATTCTCTTCAAAATCCATACTTAGATCATTGTCAGATCGATCAAAAGTGACAGAAACACTTATTTACATTTAGTCATTTAGCAGACACTTTTATTCAAAGCGACTTATAAATGAGGAGACATCAAGCGATTCTAAGATTGTGTTAGCAAAATATAAGCTAGAGTAGGGAGGAATTTGAAGATTCATTTTAAATTAAGTTTAAGCTAAGATGTGTCTTTTGAACACTATATTTGATAGCATACACTAATTACAATGACATTCAAAGGCATTTTAAGCTTTGCTGATAATATCCCTTAGTTTTATAGCTGTGGTGAGTATGAGTGAAACATGTCCGTATTGTGAACTGTGCTTGAGTCATCAGATATTTAATTATTGATGCTCTGGGAAAATAAATGTATACAGCTCTGAGCATCAATGTTCTACCATTGAAAAATCACTTAAAAGTAAACAAAGTTATCTATATTTATATTTAATAATGTGTGTATATATAAACTGAGGATAAAGCAACAGTAATTTCACAGTAGCATATTGTTTGAAGTACAGTATTACCATCAAAGTATCAACTCACTTCTGTTGTCAGTGATGTATCCTGGACATGTTCCTGGATTAACATCTATGTTGATCCTGGAGCAGCATTCCAATCAGCCAATCAGAATTTAGGGATACGTTTACCGTTTTTGTTAAGTTTAGGTTTATGCACTTCGACATAATTGTCATCCAACTATTTTTCCCTTCTGATTTTGGGAATAATTTACAGTTATGGTTGGGTTTAGGAGTAGGGAGTAGACATGGATTACATTTCCGAACAAAAATGATGTTCCAAGATCAACATAGATGTTAATCCAGGATCCCATCGTACTTGGCAAAATCATGGCATGTGATGTAGAGCATGTTGGACACTTGGACAATTTACTGCTTTACTATCACGGTTAACACTTTATTATTGGTCAAATGAATACGCTTTAATGAACATTAGAAGGCGTGCAGTACTTACTGAAATGTATTCGTTCGTTATTTGTAAAAAAAAAAAAAAACAACAACAACAACAGAGGAATATTTGATGAAATTATTCATTCATTCATTCATTTTCATTTCGGCTTAGTCCCTTTATTAATCTGGGGTCGCCACAGCGGAATGAACCGCCAACTTATCCAGCATATGTTTTACGCAGCGGATGCCCTTCCAGCTGCAACCCATCACTGGGAGACATCCATACACACCCGTTCACACTCATACACTATGGACAATTTTGCTTACCCAATTCACCTATAGCACATGTCTTTGGACTGTGGGGGAAACTGGAGCACCCGGAGGAAACCCACGCCAACATGGGGAGAACATGCAAACTCCACACAGAAACGCCAACTAACCCAGCCGGGGCTCGAAACAGCGACCTTCTTGCTGTGAGGCGATTGTGCTACCCACTGCGCCACCGTGCTGCCCTAATTTTATTTTAGTAATATCTTATTTATTGCACATTGTGTTTAAATAAGTCTCTTAAAAACACTTTTTTTTTTTTTAATCACAGACTATAATTCCAATATCACCTACTGTACCAGTAAATGGATCCTCTCTGAACTTGTCAAAAAAAGGAAAGACACCCTTGAAAGAAAAAGATGAGTCTTTGAAACTTGTACGGCTTTAAGATAAAGCTGGCAGGTTATTACACTTTTCAATTCCAGAGTCAAATATAAAAATTTCTATTATAAGGACAATTAATTACCTTGCAAAATGGCAAATGTGCATCCTTGTCAGGTGGAGTGTACTCTGATGGCCTTTCCTCAAACACTGGATGGGCAGATTTGATCTCTGCTAATGGTTCTTCTGGAAAGGGTAATTACGCCATGGTCAAAGCTAATTTGCTCTCTGCCAGATGAACTGTTGTATTTTATTGTAGGCTGACATTTGAAAGTAATTATGGTACTGTTGACCCTGGACCATTCCGGGTTTGTAGCACTGTCTGTGGTGGCCTGGCTCTCTCTTTCTCTCTGTCTCTCTCTCATTCTAGTTCCTTGGCTGGTAGTCAGAATTGTAACAAGCCAATGACACGGACCAGAAACACCATATGGGGCTCCGGTGAGCAGCCCAAATGCACTTGCTCTGGCTTCATCAACACCCGCCATTGAACACGGAGCAAGTGGCGCGTGATTTTCGTCCATGTCTCTCTGTTCTGCGTAGATCCATGTATCGGTAAGTGTGCCATTATGTGCATCAGTGATCACCTCTGCGTGGCCTTATTGCTGGGGAATTAAAATAAGCAAAAGGTCACACCGGGTTTCCCTCCCAATATTGCTCGCTCCAAATGAAGTGTCGATGAGAGCAATTATGGATATTTTCTATCTGAGCTCTCAGTTTTCAGTCTTTGAATACCACAGAAAATATGAATCAATAGAGGTGGTTTTACTCTTCCTGTATTTGTCCGCAGTTTATCCAATATCTATAATAATCTACACTGCTATGAAAAATAAAAGATTCAAATTAGGTAGCATATTGGGGATCTTGATTTGTAACAATACCAGAACCCTTAAAGGGATAATTCACCCAGAAATGTTCAGTTTCTTTCTTCTGTTCAACACAAAAGAAGATATGCTGGTTGCTGCATCCATTGACTTCCATAGGTTTTTGTTTTTTTTATCTACGGAGCAAGTCTTCTTTATATTTTATTTTGTGTTCAAGAGAAGAAAGAAACTTTAAAATCAGGTTAAAAACCAAACGAGGGAGAGTAATGTAAATGATTAGGTAATTTTCTATTTTTGATGAACTAACCCTTTAGCCCTTCAATAAAGAACCATGAATTGAAAGTGCAAAAGGACCTAAATACCCAGACAGCAAAACTCATCTGGTCCAGATCTGACCCTGATTCATTGGCAGTGCTGGACCAGGTCTGGCAAACGGACTAGGACCAGTGTCTTTTGGCACAACGAGCCAATACTGGCCCAGACCTTTTTTTACTTATCTGGAGCAGCTCCCGAGCCAGATCTGGTTTAGTTCTGTTATGGATCTGGTCCAGTACCGTGCTAGATCTGTGCCGGATTTTTGCTATGTGGCCGTTACGGCCCGAATCCATTTTTCACTGCTCAGTAACATTAGGTCTGGATCCCTATTAAAGGCGTGAAACGGGAAAGGCATGTGACTGTAACACATATGTGCTGGCTTGAAAACAGATCTAGCCCGGAGTCAGCTGCTGTCTGGGTAGTGTTTTAGTAAAATGTATTTAGACTTCAATTTGCTTGGTCTTATAGTGTTTTATATTTTCATGTTGTCTCAATTAGGTGCTTTAATGATATCAATAAGAAGAAAGAAAATTGGTAGATAAATAACTAAATTATAAATAATTAATTACAAGACAAATAAAATACAAATTACTTTTTAATATACCTCTTATTATGTCTGGTGGCCTGAGTAGTATACAGCCCTGTTTCTTTTCCAGCCATATTATTACCCCAGCTCCGTTAGTTAGCAGTGGATTAATTCATCCTGTGTCTTTGTTAAATTACAAGACATTTTAATCAGCGACGGGAATTATGTTAGTCCATTGGTAATGATCGCTGACAAATGGTGCCACAATTGAGCCTCAAAGTCAGCCATTAGCTAGCGTGACAACCTCCAGCACTGAAATCTCTGGAACATCCCGATCCCAGGTAGCCTTGCCAAGTTTTCTTAATTCACGACACATTAGGTTCCTTCGTCTGAAGCGGTGCTATTATTATTAGCCTTTATTTCTCTCGCACGCCATCCTTCTTGCTATCTCTCATTGGCCATCCTCGTGCTGAATGTAATAAAGACTGACACTTGTGACACTTCAAACATGTAGCCACCAACAGCTCTACAGCAACAAAAGGAGTTCTCCGAGCAACACAAATTAATAGTGGGGGAGAAAGAGGGCTTGCTTGGGCCAGCTCAGCAGGTGTGCTCCCACATCTTTGCACCTCTTAACACCCCCTCTCATTCCGCCTGACACGTCGGACAATGGCACAAAAAGCCCTTTACTGACGTCTGCACAATGAGCCAGGCTCGGAGACAGACCAATCTTTTGCTGTTTGCTGCAATACGCCGGCGTAAACACTCTCCATTGTGAGCCGGCTGCACTAGAGGACATGATGAAAGTAGAATTCTGAAAGGCTTGGGATTGAGACCATGGCTGGAATTGACAGTTCTTACCTGAGAGTCTGATAACCACTTTAGCGTGCATCAATCTTTGTATGTTGACGATTATTTTTTCCCTAATCAAGCTAATTAGCATAATTCATACTGTTGTCTCAGTGTGATTTTGTCATTGATAACACATACGCCCACATTTGTTTTCTTCTTAAAATTAGGTCTTGTTTGAAGTTATCCGGATAAGCAAACTGCTAGCCTCTTATTTGATTTGTGCAACACTAAACAATTAGATTTGGGGATCAAAGCCCCGTTCAATTCTATAAGCAATGGGGGGTGTAAGTGAATACGAAGGCCCACTGAGCATTGAATAGCTCTCAATTCCCTCTCTGTTTTTTTTTTCCATACAGCCACATGCTAAAAGAACCAGGACACAGCTCATCATATGGTCTAACAATGCATCCACGTGATCCCGAGGTGTACTGTATGTTGTGCTTTAGATTCTTCTTAATCACGACAGTTAATTCGTTTACAATGAATGCAATTAATGCACCTAAAATCCACAATGGAGCGCTCAGCCGTTCCATTATGCTTCTCATATATGGCTTAGGCTCATCCATTAAAACCAATATTAAGCTAAAAAGAGCCTTTTTGTAATTGCTTTGGATGTAAGTGTTTGCTAGTGCTTGCGCGACTTTAAGTAAACGTGTAAGTGTGCTTCTCTAAATCCACCTAAACGGATGACTAATTTTACCAAAATGATTTTCTGGTGAGCTCCACACTTCTTAATCACCTTATGATATTTAAAAATATCCCCTTTTATGAGTGGATTTTCCTTTTTTGGGAAATCAGCTAACAAAAACACTGTCCCCCAGTGTACTACAAATCTGCATTAAATTCAATTAAAACTATGCCAGTCTTGTAGCGAAGTCCACTGGATATCTCTTCCTCGATAGATCACGGGGAGATCTGCTGAGCGTCGGCTTCATCTGCATGATTCTTTTTTATTATTATTATTATTATTATTACAGCTGCCTGACCCTTTTATGGATTTCGCTACAAGACTCTGGTAAGAAGCATCTCTTTCCGTACTGCTTTCTGGGTTTGAGGTCTAATCCATATTTGGCTTGGATGAGGCACGGCGAAAAACGGTTTCCTAATTCATCTCGCAATCAACCAAGCATATAATTTAAATACTTCTTTGGGAATTAGTGTAATGTTATGATAATTATGCTATGATTTGGTGTAATAATTTCACTCTGCTTTAAAAAATGACGGCATAAAAGAGAGCGTAATAGGAGAATTTTAATTGCTTAATAAATTGTTGGGAAATAAAAATGAAGAGGGATCTGTGGGCTGGCGCTTCATTTGACCTGCCGCAGCTAGCGTCTATCATAACACGGGTAAACATAGACAGTTGTGCTTCTTCCTCTTTATTTTCTGTCCTAGAGGAGTGAGGAGAAGAGATGGGATGAATAGGGAATAAGGAAACAGAGAATAGAATAGCTGAATGAAAGAGGCCAAGGCAAGTCAAAGGTTGGAGGGATTAAGCTTTCATTTCCTATTCTCCACGCTGGGTCTGTTTTGCATCCAGGGACACTCCCTGATGTCCTGCTGCTGTTTGAGTTTGTACAGTAGACCTTGCGAGGGCCTTGGTCCGGTTTTTGATCTCGGCCGCAAACGCAAGGCTACAAACATACACAGATCTTATTTGAATTCTGTCCCAGATGTCTGTCTTGGTAAAACTTACTTTTAAATGGTAAGTTCCAGAAATGTTTAAAAAAAATTTTTTTTTTTTTTATACATATTTCCATGTTTCTTGCTGTTTTTGTTGCCAGTTCCAGTTTTAGATACTCTTTTTAATGGTGCAATTATTGAATTAAAAATGCTGTATATATTTAAATGGTTTCTTTTTCTATTGTAATATGGTTTAAAGCAGCTATATGTTAGAATCTTTGTAAATTAATTGCTATTTTACGAAGTGTGAGAACTTTAAAGCATCATAAAACACATAAACTGCCATTAATAACATAAAAACATGAACATAACCTATTAGCAATAACACAAATAAATTTAAGTGAGCAAAGATACACATGAAATGAACAATGTTTAAGTCTAATATTAGTGTACAAAACAACAACAACCACAACAATAACAAAAAAACAAAGCTTAAATCTAAAATTACTACCTGAGACATACTTTGTTTGTGTACACTGAACTGATTCAGCTTTTGCATCTCATATTGTAACCGTTTAAAATAGATTGAAACGCTAGTGTTTAAACATTGTAAAATGGATTTGCATTGGTAAGTTCCCGTAACATCCAATGTACAGAGTTACTAACTATGGTGGTGTCACGTTTCGCTTTCACACATGAAGGCACAGGAACACGGGATTTATCAAAACACAAATTTATTTACAAACACTCACTCAATACAAGGGCACTGGAAACACGGGAGACTCTAGAAGGACATGGGGTGAAGACAGCACAGAAAGACGATCAGACAATACAATACCGGACAAGGAAGGAGACAAACTCAGGGGTATAAATACATGGGACATGATTAAACTGATTACATACAGGGGATGAACACAGGTGAAACTAATGAACATGGGAAATGGCGGTACACAAAGGAATCACATGACATGGAACAACACAGTACAGACACCAGACCCCCCCCCCCACACACAACAACAATAATATAATATAAGGGAGGGTGGGAGGGGAGGGTGCCAGGGAGGAGTCTTAGGAGGGAGGAACCAGGAAGGGAGCTGGAGCAGGAAGACCCAGGACACAGCCAGAAGGACGGCCCAGGGCGAAGTCGAGAAAGGAGGGGCCATGGAGGAGGAGTGGCTGCCAACTCCAGGGGGCCGACTGAGGGAGACGCAGCTGATGGCGGTGGAGCTCAAAGAGGAGACGGAGAGCCAAAGTGCGAAGGTGATGCAGAGGTCCCGGAGGGCCAGGGTGGAGCAGATGGCTCACTCGAGCAAGGCGATGGCGGGGTTCCAGAAGCCCGCGGCAGAGCCATAGCAACAGAGGACCAAGGCGTAGCTGGAGGAAAGGAGGAGCTCAACGCAGCCGGTAGGACAGTGCGACGAGGCGCAGCCAAAGGAGTGGAGTCCAGAGGTGTAGGAAGGGCGATGACTGACCAAGGTGGAGCTGGAGGGATGAGGGAGCCTGGCGAAGCTGGTGGGCTGATGGCCCACGACGGAAACGAGGGAGGAATGAGCAAATGCGGAGCCCTAGGGTCGAAGGGCCGAAGCGGAGTTCGCAGCTCGGAGGCTGAAGGAACTGACGCTGGGCGACACCCTCCAGAGGGCGACGCTGGCAGGCAGCACCTTAGAGCGAGCTCCAACTCTGGAGTGGAGAGTGTGGGAAGTTACTCATGACTCTGGAGCTAGGGACATTAGGGAATACAGGAGTTAAAAAACTGTGTGGAAACAGTTGACGCGGAGATACATCTTTGCTCTCTGGAAACAGCGGAAGGGACTTGACCTCGCTCCAAAAGTCCATGAGTCCAACTTCCCATGTCCAGCAGTTGCCCATCTGTAGAGGGGGGTGGGGGGGACTCTCACCATACTCGCTGAGGTCAGCCAGGACTCCCCCTTTTGGCGATGTTGCCGGCTCACGCACCTGGTCAGACAGTGAATTGAGCTCCTCCTGCTCGGTGTTATCCTGCTCTGTGGCTCTAGATGGCGATGGCTCATACACCACGGGTGGCTCTCCGTCTGCGGTGGGCTCTGGCAAGCGCTCCCTGCAGATTGCTGATGTTTCGCTGGTCACTGGGTCGGGAGTGGCACTGACGAGATCTTCCTCCGTGCAGACGGTGAATAGTGATCCATTCCTCGCCAGTGTCCACTCCACATAAGCGGCGATATTGCCCTGACGACCATCTTCGGATGACCGTGCTCTGCAAGCGGGTTGGGGCTGGTGTTAAAATAAATTTGTATTTTGATAAATCCTGTGTTCCTGTGCATTCATGTGTGAAAGCGAAACATGACAGAATACCAGACATAAAAGTTGGAGTGTATTTTCATTTCGGCTTAGTCCCTTTATTAATCTGGGGTCGCCAAAGCGGAATGAACCGACAACTTTTCCAGCATATGTTTTACGCAGCGGATGCCCTTCCAGCTGCAACCCATCTCTGAGAAACATCCATACACACCCATTCACACTCATACACTACGGACAATTTAGCTTACCCAATTCACCTATAGTGCATGTCTTTGGACTTGTGGGGGAAACCGGAGCACCCGGAGGAAACCCACGCCAACACGGGGAGAACATGCAAACTCCACACAGAAACGCCAACTGACCCAGCCGAGGCTCGAACCAGCAACCTTCTTGCTGTGAGGCGAACGTGCTATCCACTGCGCCACCGTGAGGCCCTGGATCTTACATATACTTTTGAAAACACTATTGGAAGGGTTTAGGTCGGTGGTTCACTAGGTGATCTGACCAGCCCTTCTTTATCATGGAAGTGTACAAGTAGGACATTTATCTGAAACATATAACTAAAAACGGCCTAACTAACTCATTCCAGATTCTCTAAAATTTTAACAGCGCCCTCTAGTGAATTTTTCATATGAAATGTGCATTGAAATATAACTAAAGCAACATATTTATTGTTTCGCAAAAACGTAGCCTGAGTCACCTATTCCCAATGATCCTGGGTTGTTTTAGAGTCATTGGATCTGAACATAAAATAAAATATTGCATATTTCAGATAATACTCAGATAATACTCAAGTAAAGCATTAAAGAATTAGCTCACGCAAATATTACAATTATGTTATTAATTACTCACTCAGATATGTTTCCAATCCCCTGAGACCTTTGTCTATCTTCAAAACAAACTAAGATATTTTAAATTAAATCTGAGAGCTCCCTTATCTTCCATAGAAAGCAATGGTCATGAGATGTTCAAACATTGTCAAAACAGTCTATTTGATTTCAGGACTGTAATCATACAAATCTCCATGAATTTTGTGCTCCAAAAGAAAACAAAAACTCTGATTTGCTATGTCTTCTCTTCCTTGTCAGATCATCAGTGTACTAAGAGCAATACGATGTATTGATATTAACAGCGCAACATAAAAGAGGTGTACTACCTAAAGTAAATGTGCACCCTGATCTGATGTAGAAGACAAATAAAAATTTGACAAATAAAATTGTTTGGTATCCCTTTATTTTGGTCATTTTAACACATTTTGTTGACTTTAAGTTACATTGCATCTACATGCCAACTAATTCTGTTAGTCAGTTAAACTAATAGTCAGTTAAATGTGTGTTGAAGGAACAGTATCAGCAGATATTAAGCAAACAGTCTACTAATACTCCCATGAGAAGTAATTGGCTTGTAGTTGCAATGCAACTTTTAGTCAAAACAAATGTGCAATAGGGGCCATCAAAATAAAGTGTTACCAATTGTTCTAACAGTTTTTTGGTGCACAAAATTATTTATGGAGCTTTGTATGATTACATATGAACCACTGAAGTCACACGGACAGCTTTTGGTTTCTTTTCGGGATTTTAAACATCTTTGGACTGTTGCTGTCTATGGAGGATGGGGTAGCTCTTGGATTGAATCTAAAATATCTTCTATAATCTAACTTTTTTTACCCCGTGTTAATGTATATCAATACATAAAGTAGACTTTTAAGTGGTATGTACATACAGTAGATATTATGGGGTGACTATGATTGTCCTAGCTTCTGTGTTTAGTTGTGTCATAACCACACAGGACACTGTTCATGTTTCACCTCATAATCCATCAGATATGAGTTAAAGGTGGTGTTAAATGGCAGACGATTTGTACTGACACTACAGTGTAAATTGAAAACACACATGCTCACACACTCTCTGGCTTCAAACTATAGTTAGCCCTGGCAAGCCACAAAAGTGCTTGTTGGCCAACAGTATGAGCGAATAGCAATGCAAGGGGGGTAAAAAATAATTAGCTGTGAATTGATTGATGTGTGCTGGATGGGTAATGACATTTTCCTGTATCTGTTAAAGTATTCAGTACATTGACAATGTCTCTACTTCCAGCATCGTCAATACATCTGAATGAAGTTTGGTTCAAGGTCGCTGAGCCCTACTTGTTCTTGTACACCACAAAGGGTGAGTGCATTTAATGTGAGCGTGTTGTAAGGCTCGCATATGACTGTAATTTCCAGCCTGGGATCACAAAAGAAGATGTGGAAATTGCATTTCTGTTCACACAGTACATACTCCCATATTTCCTTGTCTCTTCTGCTCACTGCTAACCCCTTGGAGACAGAAAATCCATTACAAAGGAGTGACACTCATGGTAAAATGCTCCCAAAGCTTGGGATGTGTTGTTGAGGTCTCTATCCAGCTATCAGCAGGAACACTGGCAGACTTTTTCACCTGCCTAAATCCCACCGCATTACACCCCTTAACATCCGGGTCTCTCTGCCGCTGACCTGAATAGACAATGTAGTGTGCTTAGAAAGAGAATCACAGACTTTACCTCCCCTGCTCTCCTTTATGCACAAAATGCCTAGGTTTGCTCTAATTAAATGTACATGTCAAAAAAGTTAATGAGAACGTCAGGAGAATGGAACTTATTTGTAATGCTGGATGACAAATTAATATATGATTATTAATAAGGCGTAAATTCAGTTGCAGCACTTTTACTGTGCTAATGCTGTTTTTCACAGAATAGCCTCAACTGAACTTAACCTAGTTCTAAATGTCAGTGTATTTCAATTAAGTCATCATCATTATTTTTTAGAACAAACGTGATTCATTCATTCATTCATTTTCTTTTCGGCTTAGTCCCTTTATTAATCTGGGGTCGCCACAGCGGAATTGACCGCCAACTTATCCAGCATATGTTTTACAAAGCGGATGCTCTTCCAGCTGCAAGCCATCTCTGGGAAACATCCACACACACTCATTCACACACATACACTACGGACAATTTAGCTTACCCAATTCACCTATACCGCATGTCTTGTGACTTGTAAGGGAAACCAGAGCACCTGGAGGAAACCCACGCAAACACGGGAAGAACATGCAAACTCCACACAGAAATGGCAACTGACCCAGCCGAGGCTCGAACCAGCGACCTTCTCGCTGTGAGGCGATTGTGCTACTCACTGCGCCACCGTGCAGCCACAAACATGATTATATAATATATATTATAAGTCCGACCTGAAATTATTCATACCCCACTCTTGTACTTTGTCTTATTATCTTTTTGGCGGAAAAAAGATAAAAAAAACTTCCCGGTTGAAGTTTAAGTCAGAATTTGCCAGGGGTATGAATAATTTCAGGCTTGATTGTATATAATATCCAGTCTATTTCTAGAATTGTATTTATACAATACTAATATTTCTAGAAAGGTATCAAATTAATGACGCATGAATCCTAATATGCTTACGTGTTTCTTGCATATGCTGCAAAACATTAAATATTTAGCAGGCGAAACACATTTGCTGAGCATACTTATCAATTCACTCTAAGATACTTAAAATGTGAGAAGCATGGATGAATGGTGACGGGGGTACAGTTTAAGGCTTGACTGACAAGTGTTTTATATAAGTACAATGTTCTCATTGAAGCACCCAACATCGAGTGGCCAGGCTGAGTAGAGCACTGAGTGACTGGAGGTACACGGCTCAATTTTAAACTGATTAATCGGCTCCCCTCTGAGACAGAGCCACACAAAAGGCGGGCAAAGCCAAAGCTATTTTACAGAAACCCAGATTAAAGAAAGAGAAAATACGAGCGAGCTATAGATGCGAGGGATCATGATTGGGGGTGTGCTTACTTTTACACAAGTTGTAACAAAAAAAAAAAAGCGCAAAAATGAAACTAACCGAGCAAAACATTTATGTTAAATGCTAAAGAGACGTGTGTTTTCACGGATGACTTAATTTGCTGTGAGAAAGCTGGCGACTCCTCTGAAGTGCTGCCTCTCTGAGCTGCGCCGTGACCTTCATCGCCACTCCACCTGCAGGAAGCCATGTTTGATTCTCTGTCCACCGAGACGGACGCTTGACAGCAGAATGGTATCATAGGACCCGAGTGGAGGAATTTCTCTTTCTCTGTCATCATTAAGGGGCGTCCCCCCACAGTGAGGGGAATGAAAAGTACGATTTAATGTTCTCACGAGAGTGGCAGGAGAAGAAAGGCTCAAAGCCTCGCACGCTGCTTTCTGAGTGGGTCACTCTAGCCCTTGCAGCGAATGGGATGTCCCTGTGGAATTTGCCATAGACTTGCCTGAAAAGAAAGGGATTAAGGCCCTTTTAAGGATGGAAATGTAACAAAAGAGCACTTTTATGATGTAGCAGCATAAAATGAGGGCCTCCATTGTGGCACTGATTGCAAAAGATCTTTGAAATGAGGCGGCCCGCAATGTGTTCCCCGTCCCCCGCGGGCGTTAGTGGTTTCTACAAAATGACTTGTCTACATTAGAGGCACTGTGGCTCGCCTTCAAGAGGCAAAGTACAAGATTATTGTTTTGTTTCTGTTTTTCAGCTTCACCGTTCTTGCTCACTCTCGTGTGTGCGCGCTGTGCTTTCTCCCTCCTTTCCACCCTTCCTCCGAGTGCGGCAGGTCCCAGTGAAAGTTGGTTAATTTGGAGAGAGAGCGCATAATTAGCGTCCCCCGCAGGCTAGCGCCCCTCTGTCCTTCTGCTTGTGTCCATCATTTTAACACACTGTAAGGAAAGACAATTAGAAATTGTCAGATTTGAAAGTTGATGGATCAGAATGTTAAAGTTAACGGGTTTCTTTGTGTGTTTTTAATGTAATATGTAAAAAAATGTTTTGTAAAATGTTTTTACAGGCAACAATGTTTAAATATTATCTTTAAATATTTAGTTTTCTGTCAAGTTATGCACCATCTAGTGATTTTTTTTTTCAGAATTATTTGATGTATAAAATGCTTAAAATAACAATATGTTTTAAATTGTGTATTTACTCCTCATTTTATCCCACTCAAGTGATTCTAAACCTTTTTGAACACTACACAAAAACTAACAACCAATGACATCTATAATATGAAAAAAATACAATGCAAGTCAATGGTTACAGGTCTGTTGAACAAAGAAACTCTAACACACACACACACACACACACACACACACACACACACACACACACACACACACACACACACACACACACACATATACACATATGTGGGTTATTTTTGTGGTGGATGGATGATTTTAAGCATTTCTATTTTAGCACTATTAACTGTTGATGCAAAGCTGGGAAGGGCTAGGGTATAATTTTAAAATAACTCTGTCTATGTTTGTCTTAAAAAAGCAAATGTAACATAGGATGGCTTGAGACGTTGTTGTGTTTTATTATTTTATTTATTTGATTTGATTCATTTACTTGAGTAATTCCTTTAATCCATCCTTAATAACAGTTATTCCTTTCTTAAACTCTACATTTTTTCTACATGCTTAAGCATATGAGTGATATGCGAGTCTCTCTTTACAATATTGGGTAGCACATTCTTGATTTCACTTTATTTTACAGCATGTGCACTTGATGTAATTACAGTGTACTTATCTAACAAAAAAATAAAACTCCATGGATAGAGGTTAGGTTTAGGTGTAGATTGAATTACCACCCAGTTCATGTACGGAAGTGACTATACAGTTAATGCACTGAACATGCAAAAATTATAATGCTTATTATACTAATGACAATAGCTGGGTGATAACTATGATTTTAGCTCTGAACCTACCTCTTAACCCTTTTTTAACCCAGTATTCTCTTAGGCAAGTACACTGTAACTGCATGCCAGGCACAACTGTACTTTCTGTAAACATTATGCAAACAATCAGGTCGCTAAAAGAACTGCCAGATATAACATAATCATGACAAAAACTACAACAACAACTAGATGCAGCCCAGCAAACACATTGCTGTGTTGCATTCAAACATGAAACGAGCATGAAAACTAAGGGCTGCTTTTGTTGCTTAGAGGAATACAGACATGCGAACACTAGAGGGGGAGCTTAGCCATGCTGGATGCATAATCGCTAAGGGGTCTGACATGGGGTCCTTCCTCTAGTTCTCATCGACTCGACCCCGAGCAGGAGGGACTGAGGGGGGTCATATGTCGCGGAAGAGCGAGGAGCACCAGGCTAGTTTTATTGTCGTTCTCTCTGAGACTGGTGAAGGAAGCGTTTGCTCAAATGTGTGGGCTGGTAGTATTTTTTTCTTTCTTTTTTTGGATTTCTAGTATCCAAGTGTAAGTGAGTGTGTGAGTGAGGGACCCCCATATTGAGCGGCAGAGAAAGTAGGGAGGGCTTTATGCTGTTCTGCGAGACGGACTGAAGTTTTAGTCCTCTCCACACAGAGATACAGAGCTTTTAAAACCCCTCTGGAGGCTCTCTAATATCAGGAGAGGGATTATTACTGCGGCCCTCCCTTTCACTCTCTCCACGCTTGTCTATTTCTCCACTATCATTTAAATGTCTAAGGAATAATTGAATGAATTATCATAAAATTTTGACAAATTCATTGACTCGAGTCAGTGAGAGCATTTCCTTTTGTTTTAGCCCTGCAAGACATGACATTTGAAATTCGTTTATATGCGGCCAAGACCTTTCACTGTTTCGCCAGTGGTCTGAAGAACAAAAAGAGGTAAGGGCAGAGAGGTAACCTTGTGCTGGAATCTGAATACCGCAAACCAAACAGCGTATTTAGCGGCGTATGTGGTAAAATATGCAGGCTTTCTTTGGAGCATGGGTTCAGAAAAGAGGGCAGAACTTAAAAGAGGGGAACCGATGTGGGGGGAGGAATTGTCTGCTGCACCGAGTGCTCTTTCTGACCTCGGCGTTCCCACATTAAAATGCTTCCCTTGCCCATTGCTCACAATGAGCTTGTGTGGAGTATGTTTTTGCTTTAACCGCACCGTTGTTTGTAAGTGGGTTTATTTGTAAGTTGTTTTTAATTGGAGTAGTTTGTGAGTGGTTTGTTTGTGAAAGTAGAAGTGTAACAATTAAAAATTTGTATCTAATAAAGCAATCTCTTATTTGTTTATAACTCCAGCTCTTCTGCCATAAACCTTTTTGTCCCTGTTTTTTCATGTTAACCCAAAAACTATTAGCTTGGCATTGACAATGGTCAATATGTCACCATAAAACTGCTTATCACTTCATCCAACTTGGTTTTTTTTTCAGTTATTTCATTCTTTGGTATTTGTGGTCTACACATGGATTGTTTTGGAGGCGCAGTGAGTCTTTGGTTGCTTTTATCATATTCTAAAAACCACCGATGCTTCCACTGGTACAGAAGTTCATGTGCTGGTTCTATTCTCAGAAATGGCTGTGTTTAGCTTAGCGGTCACAGCTGGTCGTCCGCAGGCTTTGATCACGGTGACCAACGTTAAGTCGACAAAGTGGCAAGGGTCACATGAGCAGAGGGCCAGCTGTCACCCCGTGCTCCCTACAACACCATAATGATTCTTGTTAGGGACGCTCGGCGCTCCTGGAGGAATGTTGTTTGCTGGCGACTTGGGCTTTGGGTTCAGGCTCAAGGAGGAAAGGGTGCTGGAAAAAGACACGGTGGTTGAAATGGAGCAGGTCATTTCTTTTGCCCTCTGCTGTTGAGCAGTTGTGTAGTGCTCCATTACTTTTGCCCAGTTGCGCTATCAAACCATGTAAAAAAACATTGAAAAAAAAAAACTGCTTTTAAAAAACCATCACAAAGACCATGATTTTCTTTAAATAAATGAGTATGAGTATTTTCTTTAAATATATGATCCTGCTTTCTATGACATTAGCTTCTACCACGTTAGTTTTACGTTTAACTACTGTACATAAATAAAATTATTGTAAAAATTATGTTCACTTCTTTAGTTTTTTAGTCTTAAGGTTGCATCTCTAATTACCAAAACAAACCATGCTGTCAGAAATAAAGTTCAAAAACCTTTCAAAGGGACTGTAGCTTTTCAAATGGAACACGTCTGTACTTACAGTAAATGTTTTTACAGAATTTTTTACATATAGTTGTGCATGATGCTTGTAAGCAGCATTAGCACAAAAGAGTTTAATTATTTTATTTTATTTTGAATATGTATATAGTAATTGAGCAGTGACACAGTGGCTCAGTGGTTAGCACTGTTGCCTCACAACAAGAAGGTTGCTGGTATAAGTCCTGGCTGGGCCAGTTGGCATTTCTGTGTTGGCATTTCTTGCATGTTCTCCTTGTGTTTGTGTGGGTTTCTCCAGGTGCTCCGGTTTCCCCCACAGACCAAAGACATGCACTATAAGTGAATTGGATTAATTAAATTGGCGGTAGTGTGTGTGTGTGTGTTTGTGTGTGTGCGTGCGTGTGTGTTTGTGTGTGGGAATGTGAAAGTGCATGGGTGTTTCCCAGTTCTGGGTTGCAGCTGGAAGGCCATCTGCTGCATAAAATATATGACAGAATAGTTGGTGGTTCATTCCGCTGTGGCAATCCCTGGCAAATAAGGGACTAAGCTGTAGGAAAATGAATAAATGAATGAATACTAGTTGACTATCTGCGAGTATGTATTGCAGATGATGTAAATTTAATTATAATTAAGAGTCTATTTAAAAGAATATAAAATATGTTATCCAATATTTGCGCATGCTGAGTTGTGTAACATACTGAACAATAATCCCTACATACTGTATATAGAGAGTTCATATATTATAAATTCCAGTTTTAATTGTCATCTATGCAACAAGCAACTGTGGATTACAGTTGTGTACATAGACCCTTAGATAGAACTAATAGTTCAGGCTATAAATATGACACAATCACAAGCAGGTTAGCATTCATTCAGTACTATTTATACAGTTTTTAAGCAATTTTCCTTCACAAGAGCTTCGCCCGCTGTTTCCAGTCATCTGATGTACTTCTAGCACATATTTAAATATAGTTTACTTCACTTCAAACCACAATTGTGGTCTTAACAGGCATTTTTCTCATGCTGGAAGAATACAGTAAATTCATGAAGTAATAGAGAGTGAGACAGATCTTCCTTGAAAGAGACCATATTTATAGATTGATTTGTGTAGTGCCAATTAGTTTCCTATTTGTTTATATTTATAGTGCTACATCTCCATTTTTGCTGACATTAATATCCAGAAATTCTCTAAATGATAGAGCAGCTGAAAAGATGCAGATCAAGTGCAGCTTCACAGAATTTATGCACAATTTTAATAAATCTTCTCAATTTATTACAGTCTACTTCCTTCATCAGTCTGGTAATGTATAGTCTAATCAGTCATCTACTTGTTACATTACTGGATAAAAGACTTTTACTGAATGGGGGTAGTGTAACATTCATGATTTCCTGCTTACAGTGATCAAATGAGCGTTTTAAAAGCCCTCAGCTGAAGATGCTTGTAAAAATATGAATTTGCATTGCAAAGTGATAAAATTAGTTAGGCTGGGGTATGAATATTGCACATGGGCGATTCTACAATTGCGGGTACAATTTATGTCTCCTAGATAAAAGGATTCCTAGAAAAAGATCAGATATAAAGAGCCATAACAATCTGTGATGTGCAGATAGAAGCATGCAACTTTCTCCAAGTGATGTCACTTCCTCTGATGGGAAACTGATGACCCATATCATTATTATTATTATTATATGCAACATTCTTTATCCACAAACAAAAATTTCTTATATCCTCTCCCTCATTTGCCTATTTTTTAATTGAAATTGATTCCTTACTTAAAGCTTTACGAACCGTCTGGTTCGGCTCAGCTGCCAAAACCGACCTCTGCAGACTACAGCGAATAGTCCGGACAGCTGAACGAATAACTGGCACTACCCTTCCTACACTTCAAGAACTGTACTCTTCCAGAGTGAGTAAAAGGGCTTACAAAATCACTCTGGACCCCTCACACCCAACGCACTTCCTGTTTGAACTCTTACCGTCTGATCGGTGCTACAGAGCACCAAGCACAAAAACAGCCAGACACAGGAAAAGTTTCTTTCCTCAGTTAATTTTGTACTTCCCATTTCTTTCTTTTTATTTCTTTATTTTGCTCTCTCTTTTTTTCCTTTCTATTTCTTATTTTTACGTATTGTTCTTATCACTTTGTAACTGTATGCACTTGTATTCCAGTCTCTTACAGATTACTTCCTGATTTATATTCTAAAAAAAAAAAGATCATTATCATTATGCTTCTCCCATTATTCATTCATTCATTCATTTTCATTTCGGCTTAGTCCCTTTATTAATCTGGGGTCGCCACAGCGGAATGAACCGCCAACTTATCCAGCATATGTTTTACGCAGCGGATGCCCTTCCAGCCGCAACCCATCTCTGGGAAACATCCATACACACCCATCCACACTCATACACTACGGACAATTTAGCTCACCCAATTCACCTATACTGCATGTCTTTGGACTTGTGGGGGAAACCGGAGCACCCGGAGGAAACCCACGCCAACACAGGGAGAACATGCAAACTCCACACAGAAAGGCCAACTGACCCAGCCGAGGCTCGAACCAGCGATCAGCGACCTTCTTGCTGTGAGGCGAACGTGCTACCCACTGCGCCACTGTGAGGCCTTCTCCCATTAATGTGTGTAAAATAAAAAAACAATATCAGACTATATATGTCAACTCTGTTATTGTGATATTTCAGTGAATTTCTCATTCACTTTTTGAAAACTCTAATGTGATGAAAATACAACAAATTTTGTTTTAAACATGCCATGTTGTATCTGATTTAGGGTTATTATTTAGAGCTAAAGCACAAAATGGTGGAAAATGTCAACTGTTATTGTCAACTCTGTTAGTCGTTTACACAATTTAATAATAAGTTAAATAACAATTAGTAAAAAAATCAAATATTTCCTTTTCTATTTTTTATTTTATTTCACTTGGGGTCACCACAGCGGAATGAACCGGCAACTTATTCTGCATATGTTTTACACAGCGAATGCTCTCTCAGCTGCAACTCGGTACTGGGAAACATCTATACACACATTTAAACTCCATTTATTTTATTTTATTTTATTTTATTTTTTGATTCATTCATTTTCTTTTCGGCTTAGTCCCTTTATTAATCTGGGGTCGCCACAGCGGAATGACCGCCAATTTATCCAGCATATGTTTTACGCAGCGGATGCCCTTCCAGCTGCAACCCATCACTGGGAAACATCCATACACACTCATTCACACGCAAACATTACGGACAATTTAGCCACTTCACCTATACCACATGTCTTTGGACTGTGGGGGAAACCGGAGCACCCGGAGGAAACCCACACGATCACGGGGAGAACATGCAAACTTTGCACAGAAATGCCAACTGACCTAGGCGAGGCTCGAACCAGCGACCTTCTTGCTGTGAGATCACAGCTGTGCAGTGCTACCTTGCTGTGGCACAATCATGCCACTGCGCCACTTTTACTTTATTTTATTTTATTTTATTTTATTTTATTTTATTTTATTTTATTT
>CAIGQW010052735.1:3341076-3351322 GCA_903798125.1 Danio choprae | reverse complement strand
TGTGTGTGTGTGTGTGTGTGTGTGTGTGTGTGTGTGTGTGTTATACTGTAATTTAGAGAATAAAATAAAAAATGTTAAACATATGACGTTTTTTGAGAAAAAAACAAGACATGTTTTTAGCCATAATAAGTGTGTGGGGGGATGTGCGTGTGTATTGGCATTTAGAGAATAAAATCAGAATAAAAAAATGACATTTTCAGACAACTTTTTATTGTTATATTTATATTATATATTACTATAACTCCAGATGAGTTTTTAAGAAAAACAATAATTGATGTACTGTGCTCAGCATATATGAGTACACCCCATTTTGAAAATGAATATTTTTATCTATATCAGTGAATATGGGTAATATATGTTGGTGTATTTGAACAAAACAGATTTATTAAACAGATATATTTATTAAAATTATATTTTAGTCAAAGAAATGGAAAGATAATACATTTAAATTCAAGCAAAATATTGCAAAAAAATAAATAAACAAACTACAACATTTCAACAAAATTGTATCCATTTTTTATTTATCTTGATTTTTGCTATTTTTGAAAATGTTATTTAATATTTTTCCCTAACATATGAATTTGGGCTACTCATTTTTGAACCATTATTGTTTCATTATTGTACTCCAGATTTGACTAAACTAATGTATATGCACAAATATAATATTGTAAAGAATCCTATAGAAAATATTCATTTAAATGAGAGATTTGTGGGGTGTGTACTCATACATGCTGAGCACTGTAATAACAATGATTTTCAAGCACAAAAAAAAACAAAATTAAATTAAATTAAATATTCCTGACCAGCTGTCATTTTCTGCAGAAAAATTATAATAATTTGGGAAATAAATTGGCAGAAAACATTTAATAGAACAAATATTAACACTTTAAGACATACCTAATAAAGATATTGTTGATAGCAAAAATAAAATCCTTCATTTTAGTTTTTAAATCTTTGAAAGACATTTTTCTAATAGGGACTATCTTCATAATGCAGCATATATTTGAAGGTTAAACAACTGCTTTTTAACCTAAGCTTTTTGTTGGACATCTTGATGCTAATGATCTTCTATAAAATCCTTTATTTTTTATTTAACGATAAAAAATAATAATAATAAAAAAATACAAATTTAAAATAATGCACACATCTACGTTCTTGCTTTGTATCAAGCATTTAGTCACCAACCATACCAAATTAAGTTAACGTTCAGAGTTAGCAGTTTTAAACTCTCACTTGAAATTCATATTTTAGAGTTTGGCAGTCTACGTGCCGACTGACCACATAAGCTGCATGTTATATCTCTGTTAGCACAAGTCTCTTTCTCTACTTCCATCCTGCAAGAGTGGAGTGGACAGACGAGGGAGGATCAACATCCAGAGTGATGAATGTCTTTAGACAGAAGAGTCATGCAGGATGTCCTTGCATTTAATCAAAACAATTTTTTTTTCTGTCTCTGTTTTTTTTTTTTTTTTTTAAGCTGGGCTGTTGTGGCATCTCTTCGCTCATGTCTACTGATAGCTTGACTTTAACGACATCATTCATCAGAGAAAGTGTGCTGTGCTGTGTTTCAGAGCTTTGTGCTATATTTTGAAGTCATTTAGGTTTTTTTTTTAGGAATATTGTGAGATTTTTTTCGAAGATGCTACAAACAGGTACTTGCTAATTTTGCTAAAAAATGAAAGATAGTACAAAGTAATTTAATTTAATTTGAATAAATAAACATATAAACACTTACTAAAAACTGAAACAATAACACTGAAGAATTTTAAACATCCACATTTATTTATTTATTTATTTATTTATTTATTTATTTATTTATTTATTTATTTATTTATTTATTTATTTATTTATTTATTTATTTATTTATTTATTTATTTTTATTTTTTATTTTTTATTTATTTATTCTAAATGTTAAATGCTTTGGTAACACTTTATTTTGATGGTCCATGTGAGTATTAGTAGACTGTTTGCTTAATACCTATTGATACTGCTCCTTAAACAGACATTTAACTGACTATAAGAAACTTTGCAAGTACATGTCAATTTACACACCCTTACCCTAACCCCAACCCAGTCTACTTATAATCTAATGAGAATTTGATGAACAAACGCATCATCAAAATAAAGTGCCACCAAAGTTTTTCCTATTTTCTGGAAACTTCAATCAGAAGTTATGTCCATCTATTATATGTTGCTACTAATAAATAAATATTTTTAAAATGCAGATTTCAATTAATCTCATATTTATTTTTATAATTGTATATATTTTTTTTATATATCTTCATATTTATACATTAAAAATAAGTATAATATGTAAATTATTATTATTATTATTATTATTATTATTATTATTATTATTATTATTGTTGTTGTTGTTGTTGTTGTTGTTGTTATACTTTTATACAGACCAAATGCAGCACCTCAAGATAAAGCAATGCAATTAAACCTTGCAATACTACCTTTAATAATATAGAGCAAAGAGTTTTACCAATGCTTGAAACTTATATTCAAATTTATCACAGCTTCCCAAATATGCATTTTATTTTGTAAAATATTTGAATGTTTGAAAGCATGTCAGTTCTATGATGTACAATGTGTGCTTTGTTGGTGTGTTTTCATTGTAGTGCCTTTATAAATAACACAAGTCCAATTAAAGCCTCTGACTAACGTCTGAGGTAAACAGAAAATAACGGTGAAAGTCAAGACACACTTGACCCGCAGGATTTAGCGGTCAAACCTTTATGGCTTATCAAGCACATCAGAGAGTCAGAAGTAAAAATGTGATGAATATGGAAGATATTATACCATTGTAATGTAGCCACGTGTATGTCGTCAGTCCATGACCTTGATGAACATACAGGATCTGTTTTCAGTCAGACACAGAACATTAGAAATGACAAAGAAACCAGAATATCCTTCCACAACTACAATGCATCCTTCAATCATCTCTGAGGTACACAGTTTACTTCTCTGAGCGGCTTGAGCACACAGTGTCTAAACAAAGGAGAGTGATTTATGTAGCCTACAGTCTAAGATAACTGTTTATCAGTACCAAACTATGGGAGGACTGCTTTATACAAGCCAAAAACACTCGACGATCATCTTTTTTTTATACATGTCTTTAAAGTTTCCACATAAAGGAAAGCAGGACTAGTTGTGAAATTCCCACGTTTGTCAAGCTGAACCTCTACAGGCCATAAAGAGATTGTTTTAGATTGCTTATTTTTTTCCTCCCATGTGAGTTTCTTTTGGTCATCTTTGTGAAAGGATCAGTGCTCTTTTAAGAACTGACAAAGGTTTTTCCTAACATCTAAAATTACATCAATATGCAAGAGTCAATTCAATAAAATAACAATGCCATAAAAGACTATTCCCACCAAAATTATTATTATTATAATGTTGCATTTGCAACCATTCAAAAGCCTGATTCTTATTCTTGCCACTTCATTTTTTAAAGGGGTGGTTCAGAGTATATATTTAAGGATTGTTTGTGTTTATAGGGTGCAAAGCAATGTGTGCTCATGGTTCATTTGTAAAAAATCATGTTATATTTTTTCTGTATATCTTACTTTAATTATATACTGTGACTCAGCTAACATGAAAATGACAATCATATTTTCTAGTTCATTTGAAAGCTTGCCCTCAAGAGGCTCTGATTGGTAAGCTAACATAATGTGCTTTGATTCGTGGATCGGCTCCACGTCACCAGGAAGCGCCACATCCAGTCACGCCTCTACTAGCACACGCTGTGCCTCTGCTGTGTAAATACTGTCAGTCAGCTGTGTCCATGTGAGGCTGAATCAGACAGAAAGTGAAAAGGACACAGCTGAACCTCATGCCTGCTCTCTAAAATAAAATCTGACAAGTGTTTTTTTATATATATATTGGGGTTATAATCATGTGGAAGTAATACGAAACTATCACATATCTTTTGCGAGTTTGTTATTCGAGATGTAGAACGCACAAAAGCAGTCGCGTAGAGAAACACTGCATCACTGCTGAAGATTGTGTGTTTACAGCAATTTGACGGATACAAATTAATTTGTAGCTAAATTGTTTACGGTGCCAAAAAGCATTTCTCATTGTTTACATCCTAGTTTACGTCCTTGCTACAACATACCATTAACACTAGAAACTATGCATGTAACAGATCAATTTTAACAAATAAAAATACTTACAGGTTGTGGATCACAATCCACAGTTTCTTTTATTATGGTTGTAACTGTTCCTCCTTTGAGGAGTTTTTAGCTGAATCCTGCACTGAACTGGAAGAGATTCTGGAAGCTGTCTTTTGTCAAATGCTAGAGCTCTTTTTTTATAATTCTCTGGAACATAACTAAATTAAATTGTAAGCACTTCTCTCTTGTAACAAGTTAAACAAGGATGTAAACAAAGGAAAAATGCTGATTGGCACCATTAACAATTTAGCTACAAATTCATATTTATCAGTCAAACCGCTGTAAACACCCACAATCTTCACCAGCGCTGCAGTGCCTCTCTATGCGACTGCTTTTCCTGCATTCTACTGCTCAAATAACCAACTCGCAAAAGATATGAGAATATTTTATTCATTCATTCATTCATTTTCATTTCGGCTTAGTCCCTTTATTAATCTGGGGTCGCCACAGCGGAATGAACCGCCAACTTATCCAGCATATGTTTTACGCAGCGGATGCCCTTCCAGCTGCAACCCATCTCTGGGAAACATCCATACACACCCATTCACACTCATGCACTACGGACAATTTAGCTTACCCAATTCACCTATACCGCATGTCTTTGGACTTGTGGGGGAAACCGGAGCACCCGGAGGAAACCCACGCCAACACAGGGAGAACATGCAAACTCCACACAGAAAGGCCAACTGACCCAGCCGAGGCTCGAACCAGCGATCAGCGACCTTCTTGCTGTGAGGCGAACGTGCTACCCACTGCGCCACTGTGAGGCCCAGAATATTTTATATTACTTACAAATGTTTATTCTGAATATACGTGAAAGACACTTGTCAGATTTTATTTTAGAGAGCAGGCGTGAGGTTCAACGGTGTACTCTTCGTTTTCTGTCAGATTCAAGAACAAACTGCTCCGGCTAACATCTTCTCTGACTGACTATTTACACTAGTGACGGGTTGTTCTTTAACAATTCGTTAATTTTGAACAAATCTTTTGTCTGACTCGAGAACAATGAGTCCTCTCAGGGAGTGATTCGTTCATTTGTGCACATGCACATTTGTGCAGGTGGAGTAGAAGATTAGCTCCTTTTTCGAGTCATCTATCGATCATTCATCGCGTAAAAGGCAGAAGCCGATCATATGCATTTAGAGCCAGAAAAAGATTTGATCCATTCATTTCCCGAGTCCTTGGGTTTGGTTTGAGTCATCTCTCTTTACATGCTGTCACGTGATGAACGAATGACTCAAAAACCAGAAGACTCAAAAGATTAACTAATCAACCTTTTGACTCGTGCATTGGTTAAGCTTATATGGGACTGTCTGTGTGACATAAACAAACCACTGAAATTTGAAGACCTGTCAGAAGAGGTGAGCTGACATAATCATAGACAAAAGGTAAACAAACATTCATTCATTCATTTTCATTTCATTTGAGGCCCAGTTAACAAACATTCATTCATTCATTTTCATTTCGGCTTAGTCCCTTTATTAATCTGGGGTCGCCACAGCGGAATGAACCGCCAACTTATCCAGCATATGTTTAACGCAGCGGATGCCCTTCCAGCTGCAACCCATCTCTGGGAAACATCCATACACACCCATTCACACTCATACACTATGGACAATTTAGCTTACCCAATTCACCTATACCGCATGTCTTTGGACTTGTGGGGGAAACCGGAGCACCCGGAGGAAACCCACGCCAACACGGGGAGAACATGCAAACTCCACACAGAAACGCCAACTGACCCAGCCGAGGCTCGAACCAGCAACCTTCTTGCTGTGAGGCGAACGTGCTATCCACTGCGCCACCGTGAGGCCCAGTTAACAAACAATAAATAGTTATTTTTTCTTTTTTATAGCATTCTAGTTATGACTTGTTTGTAGTGTGATCAACGTTTGATGTAGTTGTAGATGAGTTTGGAAGCAACTCGTATCATTTTATTAATATTTTGGCAAATTGAACAAAATGAACCAAATGACTCACAAAAAGTTTTATTCATCTCATTGAACGAGACTCAGTTCCCAGTAAAATGATCCGAACTTCCCATCACTAGTTTACACAGCGCAAAAAGCACGTGCTTGAAGGTGCGTGATGCTACCTGGTAAAGTGGAGCCGATCCGCAAATCACAGCACATTATGTTAGCTGACCAATCAGAGCCTCTTAAGGGCGGGTCTTTCAGAGGAACTAAGGAATATGACAGTCCTTTTCATGTTAGCTGAGTAGCTGTAAATAATCAAAGTAAGATATAATAAAAAAATAACGTGATTTTCTACAAATTAAGCATGAGCACACATTGCTTTGCATCTTATAAACACAACCAAGCCTTACAAATACATTCTGGACCACTCCTTTAAGAAATATTTTTAAAAGGATTACAATTTCACAGGAAGTGTAATACTATTGTCTATAACTGTATTTGTCCAAGAGATGCGTTTACTTAATTTAAATGCTCTTTTATATATTTTTAAAGGGTGTAAAATGTTTTTTTTTGTCATCCCAAAGCACAAACCAGCACATAAAGATATTTGTAATCAAATCTGAGAAATGTATGTCAGTCCATTGAATATTTTTTGACCCAAAACTTGACATTTCAAAACAATGAATTGGTGTAATCCAAAACTTCTAAATAAGATTTGCTTTACACTATGAAAATGCTAAATATTGGGTTTTATTCATATATAATAATATTTATATTATTATATATTATTATATATTATTTAATAATAAATACTATTTACAGCAGTCAGTTTTCCCCATGGAACATTATGTTTTATTATTTTATTATATGAACATTATTATATTACATTATGTTTCACAAGCATTTTCTTGTAAGCATTATTCCTAAAAGCTCCCACAAAAAGTATTTTTCTGTGATAATATGTGACTTTAGGACAATATTTTCAAAGCAGCACATGTATCTTCTAATCCCTTTCAGCAGCAAATCTACATACTGTCAAAGAGTGTCAAGTCCATATCAAGCAGAGAAAATCCAACCTGGAAGGAGGGCAGGTGGAAAAGAAGCAGCAGGCAGAAAAAAAAGTGTGCCACGCTGTGCGTTCCTGAACAAACACTCGTGGTGAAGGGGTCGGCATGCCAGGGCTTGACAAACAAATGACAGGAAATGACAGACTTTGAGGAAACACCTCAGCACAACCTGATGCTAATCGGAGCAAGACTGTGGATGTGGCAGGCCTGCTATCACCAATCTCTCAGCACTGGAGGCAACTCATATGAAGAAAACGCTTTACATCCTTGTCATTTTGAACAAACAACACTTCCAAACACCAGATAGGGCACCATCGTCAGCTCTGTCTGATCTGATCTGTCCATCAATCGCAGAGTGTGCATGTGTGTGTGTGTGTGTGTGTGTGTGTGTGTGTGTGTGTGTGTGTGGAGAGGTGGAGGTAATGCTGCTTTGTTTAAAGATGTCTATGAGTGTAAACAAGTGTCATTTGGTGACTATTTGTCCTTTGAATCTCTGAGTATAGCACTAAAGGGTGCTCCATGCATTTTACTTATCATTATCTACAGGCCATCTTCAAAATATTCTCCAACTTTTATTGATGATTTTGCAGAGCTGCTATCAATATTAACCTCTGAATTTGACTATTTTACTATTGCTGGGGATTTTAATATTCACATTGATAATCCAGAAATCAATGCTGTAAAAGAACTTATGACTGTTTTTAATACTTTTGATCTGACTCAGCATGTACAAGGACCCACACACAATCATGGACACACTCTAGATTTAATTACAACTAAGGGTTTACACATTTCATCGACTGTTGTTAAGGTTGTCGGATGTCGGATCTCATAATTTCTGTATTTTCTTTTTATGTATTGATCACTCCTGCCATTCTGATCCTGCCAGATCTGTCTCGGTCAGAAAGAGATGCATAAATGAGAACACTAGTGAGCAGTTTATGAAGGCCATATTGCTAGCACCAAGCATATCTGCAGACTCTGTTTATTTTCTCCTTGATTTGTTTAACTCTAAAGTTAAGAATGTCATGGATGACATTGCTCCTGTTAAAGTCTGGAAGAGGACTGAGAGACAAAAAAGCACTTTAGAGAAACTTAACAGCAGTACAGATGATGAAAAGACAGTGCAGAAAAGCTGAGCGAATATGGAGGAAAACGAAACTAGTAGTCCATTATAACATCTATAAAGACTGTCTTTCTGCAATTAATATGGAATTAAACATTGCTAAGAAGACTTTCTTTTCAAACCTTATAAACAGCAACTTAAATAACACCCTCTTTTCACCCTCTCTTTTCGCAACAGTAGAGAGACTCACAACCCCCCCCCCCCCCACCCCCCCAGTAGGATTCCTAGTGAACTTCTCTCTCTGAAAGCAAATGCAATGAGTTTGTTAAATTCTTTATTGATAAAATCAATTATACCAGGATTCTGACCACAACCAGAAAATCCGAGGACATCACATCTGTCCTCAGGTCTTTGCACTGGTTCCTAGTTACATTCAGAATAGATTTTAAAGTATTACTACTAGTCTATTCATTCATTCATTTTCTTTTCGGCTTAGTTCCTTTATTAATCTGGGGTCGCCACAGCGGAATGAACCGCCAACTTATCCAGCATATGTTTTATGCAGCGGATGCCCTTCCAGCTGCAACCGATCACTGGGAAACACCCATACACACTCATTCACACACATACACTACGGACAATTTAGTTTACCCAATTCACCTATAGCGCATGTCTTTGGACTTGTGGGGAAACCGGAGCACCCTGAGGAAACCCACACAAACACGGGGAGAACATGCAAACTCCACACAGAAATGCCAACTGACCCAGCCGGGGCTCATACCAGCGACCTTCTTGCTGTGAGGCGATTGTGCTACCCACTGCGCCACTGTGTTGCCCACTACTAGTCTATAAATCACTAAATGACCTAGGACCTCAATACATTACAGATATGCACAACAGATCACTGAATCTTAGAATCATTAAAAATATTAAATTAGAAATTTCAAGTTCAGTCATAGCAGGGTGCCTTCAGCTCCTGCACCCCCCGCTGCTGGAATCAGCTTCCAGAAATGATCAGATGTGCTCCAACATTAGGCACATTCAAATCAAGACATTTGTTTAGCTGTGACTTTACTGAATGAACATTGTGCTACGTCTGACAGATCAAACTATTATGTCTTTTCGTTTTAACACATTTTAATCTGTTTTTATCTGTTTTATTCATTCATTCATTTTCTTTTTGGCTTAGTCCCTTTATTAATCAGGGGTCATCACAGCGGAATGAACCGCCAACTTATCCAGCATATGCTTTACGCAGCAGATGCCCTTCCAGCCGCAACCCATCACTGGGAAACATCCATACACACTCATTCACACTCATACAATTACAACTTTGGACAATTTAGCTTAACCAATTCACCTACAGCACATTTCTTTGGACTGTGGGGGAAACCGGAGCACCCGGAGGAAACCCACGCAAACACAGGGAGAACATGCAAACTCCATACAGAAATGCCAACTGACCCAGCCGAGGCTCGAACCAGTGACCTTCTTGCTGTGAGGTGATCATGCTACCCACTGTGTCACTGTGACACCCTTTATCTGTTTTAATCATTTTTAATTTTCTTAATCATTTTTATTTTCTTGTTTCTTTTATTCTTGTTTATGTAAAGCACTTTAAATTACCATTGTGTATGAAATGTACTATTTAAATCAACTTACCTTGCCTTGTGTGTCAAGATGTAATTTACAAAGAAACTAGCAAGGGTGAATAATAAGAAAAGCACAGATGCTGGACGTGCACACCTGTTCATTATCTTATCAATCATAAGACTATGCTATTCTACCTTAAAGAGAAGGGTGGTGTGCTTTTTAGGCACATCAGAAACTGTGTAATTCAAATGTCAGTGTCATTTAAAAATGTCAATACTAATGCCTTTGTTAAAGGCTTACATTTCTAACTATATTCAGTCAATATTACATTTGAATAGGTCTCTTTCATGGTGTACATTCTAAAAATTACAAAATGGACAAATAAATAAATAAATAAATAAATAAATAAATAAATAAATAAATAAA
>CAIGQW010052735.1:3320800-3334469 GCA_903798125.1 Danio choprae | reverse complement strand
GGCTATGGTTATGGTTAGGGCTAGAGTTAGGGCTAGGGCTAAGGCTATACTTATGGTTAGGATTAAGACTTGGGTTAGAGTTAGGTTTAGGCCTATGGTTAGGGTTATGGCTAGAATTAGGTTCATGGCTAGGGCTAGGGTTTGTGTTCAGGTTAGGTTTAGGTTTATGTTTAGGGCAAGGGTTAGGGTTATGACTAGGACTAGGGATAGGTATAGGGATAGGATTAAGACTAGTACTAGGGCTAGGTTTAGGGTTAAGGTTAGAGTTATGGCTAGGGTTATGGCTAGGGATAGGGATAGGATTAGGAAAAGCGCTAGGGTTATGGTTAAAGTTAGGGTTATGGCTAGGGTTATGCTTAGGGCTAGAGTTAGGGCTAGGTTTAGGTTAATGTTAAGGTTTAGGGTTAGGATTAGGGTTGGGGTTAGGACTAGGGTTAGAGTTAGAGTTAGGAAATAGGGTTAGGGTTAGAGTTGGGGCTAGGGTAATGGTTAATGCTAGGGTAAGGGTTAGGGCTTGAGTTACAGTTAGAGTTAGGAATATGGTTAGGGTTGTGATTAGGGTTAAGGTTAGGGTTAGGGTTATGGCTAGGGTTAAGGTTAGGGCTAGGGTTATGGATAGGGATAGAACTAAGACTAGGGATTGATCTTGGATTAGGGCAAGAAATAAAATTAGGTCTAGGATTATGGTTAGGGCAAGAGTTGGCGCTAGGGCTAGGGCTATGGTTAGATTTAAGTTTAGGACTAGTGTTAGTTTTAGGACTAGGGCCAAGGTTAGGGTTAGGTTTAGGGCTAGGGTTAGGGTTAGGGTTAAGTCTAGGGTTAGGTTTAGGGCTAGGATTAGGATTAGGGCTAGGGCTAGGGCTAGGGTTAGGGTTAGGGTTAGGGCTAGGGTTAGGATTTGGATTACGGTTAGGGTTAGGTTAGGGCACAGGTGTCAATGCCAGTTCCTGGAGGGCCGGAGATTTGCACAGTTTAGTTGCAAATCTAATTTAACACACCTGATCAAACTAATTGAGTCCTTCAGGCTTGTTTGAAACCTGCAGGTAATTGTTTTGAAGCAGGTTGGAACTAAACTGTGTAGGGTTGCAGCCTTCCAGGAACTAGCTTTGACACCTGTGGGTTAGAGTTAGGGTTATGTTTAGGGCTAGGGTAAGTGTTAGGGTTTGGCTTAGGGTAAGGATAGGTTTAGTTTTAGGTTTAGGTTTAGGGTTAGTGCTATGGTTAGGGTTAGGGCTAGTCCTAGGGTTAGAATTAGGTTTACAGCTAGAGCAAGGGTTCGTGTTCAGGTTAGGTTTAGGTTTATGTTTAGGGCTAGGGTTAGAGTAAGAGTTAGAGCTAGGGGTGGGAGTATGACTATGGCTAGGTTTATGTTTATGCTTAGAGTTGGGTTAGGGCTAAGGCTAGGGCTACGGCTAAGTCTAGTGTTATGGCAAGTGTTTGGGTTAGGGCTAGGTTAGGGTTAGGGTTGGGGTTAGGACAAGGGTAAGGGCAAGGGTTAGGGTTAGAGCTAGATTTAGGACTAGGGTTAGATTTAGGGTTAAGGTTTGAGTTACGTTTAGGGTTAGGGTTAGAATTAGAGTTGGGGCTAGTGCCAAGGTTAGGGTTAGGGTTACGACTAAGACAAGGGATAGGGTAGGGTTAAGGTTAGTGTTAGAGTTAGAGTTAGGGCTAAGTTAAGGATTAGGGTTAGGGTTAGGTTTAAGGATATGGTTAAGGTTAGGGCTACAGTTAAGGCTAGGGATAGGGCTAAGACTAGGTATAGGGCTAGGTTAGGGTATGAATTAGGGTTAGGTCTAGGGTTATGGTTAGGGCCAGTTTTCGGGCTAGGGTTATGGTTAGGTTAAGGTTTTGGGCTAGTGTTAGGGATAGAACTAGGCTTGGGTATAGGACTGGGGACAGGGCGGTAGATATATATATATATATTTATATTTTTACAACTTCCAAGAGCTTGCGGTAGGGATAGACGCAAGCAAGTTCCCTCCTCCAGTAGGGCTAGACTATGAGCAAGTTGAAATTCTTGCAAAGCTTAAAATGCGTTTCTTTGGGTACGTTTTGTTGAACGTTTCAGATGACAAATCCACTAGAGACTCAATCTGCATTTTTTTGCCAATCTTAGGGTATGTTTTGTTTAATGTGTAAGATACACACCATTCTTGTGCATGTCTGTGCTTGTTGTACAGACTATTTTGTGTCTACCATGTACCCTAAAAACAATCAATAGTGTTTTCAAAAGCAAACATAAGAGAAAAGTCGCTATAAGCACGTATAAGTTCAGAACGCGGTTGTGAGAGGTTTGCTATGATACAAAACCATTCATGCTGTTTATGAAAATAAAACCCTTTGAATCCTATGTTTAGACACATTTACTTGCTGCTTGTTAATTAGACTAGCTGTTTCTATGTTTCTTCTTAGTGCCAACAGTCGAAAAATTCATCAATGAAATTCTTAATATAACCTGCTTTGAGTTTACCTGTAAGTGCTGCATTTGCCATACGGCGAGTCTGATTTTGCTACAATACCGGTAGCCTTTAATTTCAAAATAGAGTTTTACAAGCTGCAGCACATACTCAAGCATACCTCTGAACATGCAGAAATGTTCTGTTCACATTACTTTATTGAAGTTGTTCACAATAGCTACTTTTCCATATATCCACATAATTGTCTATCTCTGTCAGATAGACCTCTGTGTAGTCATATTTGTAAACCTAACTGTTTTTTGTTTTCTTTTTAGCTGGAGGTAGCGCCTCTGCCTTCAGATTCTTGCGACAATATTTTATATACTACAGTTAGTATAGTATATAAAATGTTATACTATTCTATACTATAGTTAGTATAGAATTTTAGTTTGTCTCTATGTCAAAAGCAGCTGCACAAAATGAAAGTAAAAAAAAAAAGACGGCCGTTTAGAGGTAATTTCTGGTTAATGATGCCAGCATTTTTAAATGAATGTGTAAATAGTGCATTTATACTGGAAATGTAACAAAAATGAAAAAATAAATAAATAAATAAATAAATGTACAAAATTTAAAAAAAAACTTGGAAAAACTGGAACGTTGTAGTCTATGTGAACAGCACATTTTTTAATTTACCATCAATGCCGCTCCAGTAATTTGAAGGATACTTACTGGTATTTTTGTGTGAAAGGGGCTAATGATGCACAGTTGTTGGTTATGAATTGAGGTCGGAAGTGGAACATTTTAGTGCTGAAATTCATAGATCTGACTTGTTTGGAATGCAAAACTATTTCTAAACCAGCAATGTTTTGGTGCTACTTGAACCACTTTCCCTGGTTCAGAGCTGATGCTTTTGGGTGTCGAAGAACCAATTTGAAACTGGGTTCTGGCTCTGAACCTGCACTCAAAATGCTCTGGTGGAAGAGGGGTCTTTGTTGGACGGTAAGATGTAGGGATATCTGGAGGATCTGCAGAGGAAAATGGGGGTCAGTCTTGTAGCGGCAGTCCCAAAAAGGCCTTAAGCCTGGCTCAAGGGGGCTTATGCTGATACCATGACCTTTCTACCAGGGACTACATTTCACACCGAAATTACCATTACCATGTGGCTCTCCCCTGAGGTCTGCCGTCAAGTTCCCTCCTCTGGGGTTAAAAGTCATCATGGCATGATATGCTGCCTCGCATGCTAAATAACTGAGACACGTTAACCCCATTCCTGTTGAAATCCCCATTCAATGCTGCATGGACTAGCCTAAGAGAGCTGATGCTGAAAGGTTTGATGTTTGGTCTGGGTTGGAATGAACTAGGTCATAGAGAGTAACGTGACTCTAGGATGGCAACTCAACAAACAAGCCATATAAAGCAAAATATTACAAAGATTTAAAGAGGAAAAGTTTTGTTAAGTTTGTTAAGTTTGCTTCATATTTCATTTTATTCACCATATAAATCATTAAAAACATAATCAATTAAAAATGAAGTATACGTGTAGTTGCATTATTGTTATATAGTGTTGTTCAATGTTAATTTTTACAAGCACAATTTTAATAATGCATAAGTAAATTCTGAACTATGATTAATTAGTGCTGTACTAGTTTTGTTCGTTCTTAGTTTGTCATGCTCATGTTTGTGAGCATCACCTTGTGGTGCCATCACAGAAAGGCTATAAGTCACTTTTCAAAATCTTTTCATTCAATATTCCATGCTGGTGGAATGATCTTCCCATTCGCATACGGACTGCAGATTCATTGGTATCCTTCAAACGACAACTAAAAATTCTTCTTTTCCGGGAGCACCTGAACCCCATTGAATAAAACCAAAACCCTTCTTCTCTGTGTATTGCCTCTTCTTATTGAATCGCTGAATACCTCCTCAATTGTAAGGCGCTTTGGACAAAAGCATCTGTTAAATGATTAAATGTAAATGTTTGTAAATACATTAACTTATTGCAAAGTGTAACCTTGTGGGTATATATTTAGTTATTTATTTATTTTACTTTGGTTTATTATTAATAAATATTTATTTATTCAAGAAATCATTTATTTATTTGTTGTAGTCTATATCATTTGCTATACACTTTTATCTGGTGCTTTCTAAGATTGTGGCGTTTTTTTTTTTTTGTATCATTCTTTACCAGCAGTGCTACAGCAACACTAGCTTTTATTTGTGTGTGTGTTTGTTTGTTTGTTTGTTTGTTTGTTTGTTTAACTGTATAACTAAGTCAACACTTCTGATGCTGTTTAGGTCTCTTGCCATGTACATTATCTTTAATAAAAATTCTTAAAATGGTCATTACAGATGTATCTTCTACATTAAGATTAATCTGTAATTATACTGACATTACTTTAAAATGATTGCTTTGTTAGCTAAGGCTGATGTTGAGATTCAAGTAATGACATTTTTCCCTTTTACCTTCGGTGTGTACAGTCAGCTGGAGTGACTATGATGTGTTGAAAACACAAGGAAACAAGAGGCTAAGTCTTTCTCTCTCTCTCTCTCTCTCTCTCACACACACACACACACACACACACACCCACACACCGTTTACCGCTGGTTTATTTGTCTTTAATTCTCTCCCAGGTGGAGGTAATCAGAAAGTAGTGACAGCTGTCATTCTGATCTGACCTCCATTGAGCACTGAGTGGCTATGGCATGATAATTGTGATGTGAGCGAAAGAGAGAGAGCGAGAAAGAGAGAAACTATTACACCCCTGAGGGCATGATGCCAGTGTGCATTGGTGCCACTTGCCAGCAATTCAACGTGACAGAGTGCCAAACAAATAAGCATATGAACCCAGGTGGATGTGACATGTAGCCATTAACACTTACTGTATAACACTTACTGTATTATATTGTGGATTGCTATGCCGTTGATGCTCACAGGAGAAAAGATATTAAACAAATTAATCAACGTTCATTTTATCACTTCTTGACAAATATTCAAGATCTCAGAAAAAGTGGTATGACAAAACTGTCAGCATATCTTATTTGCACAAACATGAAATCGCATAATTATGCCACAAATCAATGTAGAAACATTTAACAGATTGTAGCATTTTAAAGAACCACTGTAATTTTTGCTGTTTCACATAGTATCTATTCATTGATTCATTTTCTTTTCAGCTTAGTCCCTTTATTAATCTGGGGTCGCCACAGCGGAATGAACCGCCAACTTATCCAGCAGCGGATGCCCTTCCAGCTGCAACCCATCACTGGGAAACATCCACACACACTCATTTACACACATACACTATGAACAATTTAGCTTACCCAATTCACCTGTACCGCATGTCTTTGGACTTGTGGGGGAAACCGGAGCACCCGGAGGAAACCCACGCGAACACAGGGAGAACATGCAAACTCCACACAGAAATGCCAACTGACCCAGCTGAGGCTCGAACCAGCGACCTTCTTGCTGTGAGGCGATTGTGCTACTCACTGCACCACCGTGCTGCTCCAGTAGTATCTCATTTAATTTAAAGGAGAGTAAAACAAAATAGATTTTTCACAATCATCTTCATGTTTTCCAAGGCTTTAATAAATGAATAAATACGTGTGCGTGTGAGTGAGTGTTTGTGTGTGTATGCGTGTGCGTGCATGCGTGTTTGTGTGTGTTGTAATATAGTAATGCCATTCTCATTTTAGATTTCACAATTAAGTATACTCAATTAATCATTTTAATGTGCTTATTTTCTTTTTAGCAATGAACATACATTATGTGTAAAATAGTATATGTTTTGTTGCTGTTGTTAATAGTTTCATTGTTAATCTGCAGAAGTGAGTTAGTTGATTTTTTTGTGTGCTGGATGGCAAATAGACAAAGGCAGTGAGGCTGATGGCTTGAAACTTTGTATCAGTAGGAAAGAGAGCGTATCCCTACAAATCAGCCCAGCCTCGGTCTGATGACTGGGGTCATCTCTCAGTTCAGTGCTTCCGCTGGGAGAGTTTGTTGGTGGGCCACGGATGTGTTAAACCACAGGAAAAGGTGATGCGAGAAAAAAAAAAGAACTAGAGAGAGGAAAAACGCTTTCATCTGTTCACATTCCACTGATGTCATAGTTGGAAAGTGGACTCAGGAGATGTGTATGTGTGATTGGGATGGTGTACAGTGCATACAAATACACACCAACACACATCTTGCCCTGCTGCTACGAGTGATGAACTCCAGGTGAGTTGAGCATTGAAAATGGGATGCTCTGTTATTGACCTCCTCCTGTCTGTTCCCCATCATTCACTTCCAATGTGTGCATGTTTGCACTTCCCTATGCTACACAATCCATACTAAGCCGTTCGCCCTCCTAAAACGATTAAATGTCAGCAATCCCCCACAATTTGGTGCTTGCTAAAGCAGGCTATGAACTCATCACTCCCATCTAGAGAATTATGCAAGAAAAAAACGCAGCTCTCACCTGACAGCGCGGCTCAGCCTACCGCCGCAAACGTCTGTTGGTCATGTGATAAGTCGACCCTGACCGGTTCAAAGCTGATCCGGCGACAGGCTGATTGCTGGCAGCTAATCATTTTAGCAACACCTACGAGCAGGGGGCACGACTCGAGTGAGGGGAAAGAAAAAAGTTTTCCCTGTTTTGCCTTCTTCTTTCTCTCTTCCTGTTCTCCTGTCTTACTGCTGGCCTTCCGCCGCTGAACTCTGAGTGAACCCAGCTATGTTATTTATATATTTTATGTCTTCTTCCTTGCTTTTTTTTTTTAAGAGAGAGAAATTTGTTATTCAGCAGAGCTCTGCATTGTTCTGCAGGCCTTGCCGCAATAGGTGATGCGCACAAGGTTACCTTTTGAACCGGTCTATCATTATAAGCCTGACTTCTTTCAAAGCACTTCCAGGAGTGGATGGGGATTTGAAATCTTTATTAGCGTAACAAGGCTAAAAGTGATTAAGCTGGAGTTTTTTTAGAAGTTCCCCATCCATTTGAGATATTTATGAAGTCATTACTGGCTCTGTTTATAAAAGCTGATCTGTGATCAGGTCTGCAAATTAATGACTACAAGCCTCCACAAGTTGCAAGTAAGCAAAATCCCAAAACTGATTTGGAATGGTTGGAAAGCTGGCAATCAACAGGGTGTCAGTAATCAGGAGCATAGCTTACAGCCGTACAGGAATCCCACAATCCTCACTCGCTTATTCCTCCAGAGTTCTAACTCTATAATGAGCTCTCTAACGGCAAGGATAGCGAAAAGGAAACAAGGGGAAAGGAAACAAGGGATGCTCTCTCCTCTGTCATTTCAGCTGCATTAGGATGGGCTCCCCGGCCAGTTTCCCATCTTATGTATATCTATCATGCAGATCCATTCTATAAGTTCACCCGAGGGTACTCTTCTTCTCTCCAAGCTTTTAATACTTTATCCTAATGCATTGACTAACTCAGCCATGTAACGTGATGTGTAAATAAGTTTTATCTCCTTTTAAGAAGCATTCAGTTTCCTCATGTATATGTAAGATAACACTATGTATTTCACATAGCAAAGAAGAAATGTTTGCTCTCTGAGCAGCAAATTAAAGAGACATGAAGCTGGATGCGACACAGCAGGTCTCATAGAGAAACATCCTGTCGATTCATATGTCTTTAAATGAGCATCTCACACTCTACTATTGTGATGAACATTGTGTCGCTAACATCTTTTCATATCATATTCACTCAAAACGCACTGTGAATCTCCATCTTGTAGCAGTGTGTCGATGTGCTTTCGTGCAGGGGAGTTATTGCGCAACGGTTCTGGTTTTCGCCCAGAGCACAAACCACAAGTGCACAACTACAAAGTTGCTTTCTCATATTTTATTTATTTATTTATGAATGTCTTAAGCAGGGTGGTTTTTCTTCTTTTTTTTAAGAGAGAAAAAACATGAGAATATTGTTCATTTAAGGTGCCAGCTTCTGCATCTCTTTTGCATTTTTAGGACCAGAAGCGGTGCAGATTTCTTCAGGCAATTTGTTTCAGGTAACAGGAGCTTTCAGGTGCACCAAAAGGTATCCTGGGAACTGTTAGAGAACAGAGAGGAAGATAGAATGAAAAAGGGAATGGGTATAGCTTTTTACATCCTTGATATATTCTGCTTTGTGAGGTGAATGAGGTGCGCTGCTACATTTCCAAGCAAAGGCAAGTCTTTTAACTGAATTTACCACATCATACTCATCTGCTGTCCCTCTTGGTAAAGTCTGCCATTTGGTTTTAACCCACCGGTCAACAATTCAAAGCTGCTTTTTGAATGATTATTGAGACAGACACAGACATTGCAAGTACTCTGATGTTGTGCATCATTAAAGCATTATTGATGTTACTGTACACACTGTCATTAAAAGGGACAGATCATCAGAAAAAAATGAAGTAAAACATCTTTGACATTTGCTCTTTTCTATGCAATTACAGTGAATTAGAACTAAAGCTTTCGCTATGTAGAATAAAACATAAAAGCATTCCAAAAATTTTCCATGCGAGTCATGTGCTAAATTGCAAGTCTTTTCACTCCGTACTGTAGCTTTATGTGTACCAAACATTCTTCACCAGTCTGAAAATCACTAATTCTATGGTAGATAAAAACTGTATGTGACAAGATTAATATCTACATAAAAGAGTATGCTAAATTTCCCAAATGACCCACTTCTCCTGCCAATATTCTGAAGTTTACACACAATAGGTGTTTTACTATCCTGTGAGGCCACAGAAGAGGATTTGTGAATGGTAGTGAAGTGAAGTAACTGCAACTGGTAGGTCATGTTATAATGACAACATTGGGAATGTACATTTAGAGTGCATTCATACATGATATAGTCAACCTTTTTGAGCACTGGGGAGTAGGCATTCATTCAAAATAAGTAACTACTAAAGAAATTATATGTCATTTCAGAATCAGATCATGAAAACTGGACATCATGACTGGACATCATGACTCCTCTTAAAGAAATAAATAAAGAGTTGAATAAAGTACTCATCATTTACTCACCGTTGACTTGTTTCAAACCAGTTAGATTTTTTTTCTTCTTAAAAAAAAAAAAAGATATTTAGAAGAATGTTGGAAACCTGTAATCATTGACATCCATAGTATGAAAAATTAATACAATGGAAGTCAACGGTTACTGGTTGCCAACATTATTCAATGTATATTATTTTGTGTTCAACAGAATTTTTTATTTTTTATTTATTTTTTATTTATTTATTTATTTTTTTAAGATGGAGAGGATGAGTAAATGATGACAAAATTTAATTTCTTTAAAAACTTGAATGTGAAGATTTTTAGTTAGTAATGAAGCAGATTTTATACAAAGCTAATATTTGTCCTTAGAATGCCTATAATATGGCATACAAACTACTACAGACATGTTTCTATGTTATTATTATTATTATTATTATTATTATTATTATTATTATTATTATTATTATTATTATTATTATTATTATTATTATTATTATTTTGTAATAGTGGGGTTTGGTATATAAAAGAACCACCACAATATTCTTTTAAACATTTTATTTCATACTTTACAGAAAAATGAATTGTAATGAGATGTGGGTAAATAAATTGAGAAAGGAATTTATTGTTATGATTAATTTTATTTGTTTAATTTAAATTTTTTGCATGAACTGTTTTCTAATGTGTCTATACCGCTTTTTCCCCAATCTTCACGGTGTCTCACATTTTACATAAATGCAACACGGTCGTAGCTCTATTTCTCCGCTCTGCTTCAATTGGAACAAACTTTTCTCATTCAGTTCTCTGATAGCATTTTCCCCCCAACAGCAAAAAAGGAGCAGCTTAGGTCTAAGCTGAGTCTTTTATGTAGGCCACAGAATCCTCGGAGGCTGAGAGTTTAAGGAGTGGGAACATTTAGCCCTGTGCATTGAAATGTCATGCTAATGGAGTGGAGAATACTCTTATGGTGCCAGGCTAGTACAGAAAGCTCGGCTTGACCTGTGAGGCACACAGGAGTAATTAGGACATTTGAAGCCTAAGGAAGGGGGCATCTCAGAGGCTTTGACTATATGCATAGATCCTGCAGCGTGTAGATAGGTCATTGTAACCCTAAAGAAGAGAACGTTTACCGATACATGGACACCAGATTTTCCAAAAATAATTTTGGTTGACAGCTGTTTGCAAATGCTATGCGTCAAGTAGTCATCCCCAGTGTACTTAAAGAAAAGTTGGGCATTTTACAGGAGGCAAGCAACTTTTGTATGACAACGTTGGAAAGTGTGTGCCCCTAAACCACATTTGCTTGTTCTCATTTCAACTTTGACAGCGACACTAGCCTCAAGAACAGCTAAATGAGTTCTTGCTACATGGGATTTCTCATTTGGAGATACAGCAATATGTGCTATTCAATATATATTTCAGTATATGAAAATAGTTTTTAGAGGTCACACAGCACCTCTAGCAAACTGACAGACACACACTATATGTGTCTCCTTTATAAAATGGCTGAGAACTTTGTATGACCCCCATTTTGCATATCTGTCATTGGCAATTTGCAGCTGTAGCAGTGTCCTGGGCAATGCAGGAAAGAGAGAAAAAAGCCAATCTACAAAGATGTCAAGGGCACGCTTTGAAATGAGACAGGCACATTCCGTACCCTCCTTTTTTCCCCGCCACCTTATGTTTCAGCAATATCCAGAGCTATATTACTGAAATCGACTACACAATGTCACCAAGCTGTAGCTTCTGTAGCAAAATAGTTGAGCTTGGTCTTCAAGGCTTCACGGTGTATCTTCTTGTTTTAAAGAGGTCAAACTAGGCGAACTGTCACAAAGTGAAGGTGTCATTACTGACATCTTGTCAAGAGTAAAATAAGCCTTGTTACGATAGATAGCGGTCTCGGACCGGTCGTCTGACCCTCAGGCAAAAAAGCTGCCCTTTCAACACAACTTAGCGCCAACAAACCACACCATCCGACCTGGCAGGTGAATATATCAAGAAGGCGCCCGGTATTGAGACGTACGCTTGTGACAGCTCTCAATAAAACTCTCGGCGGATTGCTGGTTTCTTTAATCTCCGAAGGCAGATGATGGAAGCCGGCAGACATTAAAATCCCTTCATCAGCAGAACGTGGCGGCTGATATTTAGGCGACAGCCCTGCCCACGCTAAACGCTTCTGCGTTTGCACACCCAGCCAGTAATTATTACCGCGGCCTTCTCTGCTTTGATCTCCGTGGATGATCGTATGCAAAACCATCTGAGAGTGAGACCGGCCGCTCGAGTGCCAGGCGAAAGAAATGGTTTTGATTCTCTTTCAGGCCTTTCTCTCTCTCTTTCTCCCATTCATCCTGCCTTTCAGAATAAGTTAATTTCTCTGTATTCCACCTTCGATGAGGTAAGAGAGGGAGTAAAAAAAGAGAAACTTTTGAAGATTTGCACAAGCCTTTCAGACATACAAAAAAAGGAGAGGAAGAGAAAGAACAAGAGCTCGTTGCTAAAGAGCCATTTCATCAAATCCCACCTGCAAGTGTAAAATGTCTTCATTAGGGCCGGCACTACTAAAGAAAATACCAGCCCTTGCACAATGCCGAAGGTCTGCTCGTGACCTTTCCTTGGTTTTAATCATTGCAACTCTTGACAGCTTAATAAGTTGAAGGTGCTGGATTGCAGCCTAACTTAATAAGGCCTCACAGCCGAGCCTTGGCCACCTATGATTGCTCCCATAAGTCTTTGCACATCTGGTGCCATGTCCTTGGGAGAGAAATATTTTCCATAACTTTGCCTCTGCTCTGAAGCCCTACTGCCGGCCATGCCTTTATTAACGGAGGAATGATACAGTGTGTCGTGTGACACCGTGGCAGGACCCGTACGCTTGATGTCAGACATTTTTAGTGACCCGCTGTTGCCGGATAAAGACTTCAGCATCGCCCCCAACTCGAATATTCAACCTATTAGATATTCTAGTAATTTATAGGTGAACTTTGTAAATCAAATTGTCATGTTTAATCTATCCCAGCGAGGTGTATTGTTACACAGGATATATGCTCTCCTTATTCTGGAGTTTATTACTTTATAGATGAATTACTCTCCTTTTATGATACACATAAGCTAGATAATGCTATAAGCAGTAAAGGCAAGGTTTTATGGAGGCTTTTTTTTTTTTACTTGCAGGCGTATATCTGCTCTGTCTGAAATGAGGATGTGTTTCTAAGCAGCATTCCCCTACTACAAGACTCTTAGTCATTCATAATAGACCTTTACAAGTGGCAGCATCTTTTTTGCATTGATGAAATGTGTTTGCTTCCATCAGAGGCAGATGCTTATTTCTACTGTGAAAAAAAAACTCATAGTATTTCTAGAGCTGGTGAACTGTTTGATTTGAAGGTGAGGATTTTTTTTTTCTTTTTAATTATTCAGTGCCTTAGCACATTGCATTTTAGACCATGATGTCTGTTTTGACATATATTTGTTAAATTTACAGTAGGCAAAGATAAAGCACTTAATTATCATGTACCTGATGTGACAAAAGAAGTACACGAATATTAAAATCTTTGTTTGTCTTAAATATGCAAAATTACTATTATGTTGTTCAACTGGAAATCATTCATTAACTTTCATGCATGTGATATTGATTTAGTACATTTGTCTGTACATTATTTTAATAAACAAAAGCGAATTGAAGATGAAAACAGACTAAAGGTATTCCTCTCTGGAATTGATACTGCCTGTTTTGTTTTGCGCATACTCTGTTTGACACATAATTGGACTGACATTGGAACAGAAAAAATAGTTTTTCTGGCATACTGTTTTTTTGTTAGTTTTTTTTTTTTTTTACTGTACTTTTGTCCATAGCTGTAGGCTGACATCTGACCCTGTGTTTAAAGTTGAAGGCACAGGAGGGATTTCTGCAACCGCAGCCTCGATTTTCTGTCATCCTGGCCAGAGAGGTTTGCATCTCGGCAGACAAGAGAAAAAAACAGGGGAGGAGCATGAAGAGTGAGAGAAGGAGAGAGAGAGAAAAAACATTAGGCCTGGAAGGGGGATCATCATTTCCCCCCTCATTTCCTCTGTATGGAGGAGGTCTCACCTGAGAGAGAGATAGACTGAGAGAAAATACAGTTTATGATACTATTTATTGGCTCACGAGCAGAGAAAAACATCATCATTCTGTTACCTTTCATTATGTAGGGCAATAGCTGACAAACCTTTCTGAACCAGGAACCCCAATTTACAGTACAGCACAATATAATATAATATAATATAATATAATATAATATAATATAATATAATATAATAT
>CAIGQW010052735.1:3260714-3283503 GCA_903798125.1 Danio choprae | reverse complement strand
ACACACACACACACACACACACACACACACACACACACACACACACATATATATATACATACAGTATGATTTGGTTCTAGCGTTAATCTCACCATGTGTAATTACTTGTGCATTGTGGCATTTGTATGGTCTTGTGACATCATGCCCTGTTTTTTGGTTCTTTTAGATGTCTTTAGAACCATTTTCACGCATTTATCGCATATTCACCTTTTCTAAATCCTAAATTCCACTAGAATAGAATAAAGAAATTCTTCTCAGCCTGGCTCTGTAAAGTGTATGATGGCCAACCCTATGCCCACATGATGCTTCTTCAGGCAAAGGACACTTTTCCCCCAAGACCCCACACACTGTACTTTCTGTATTCTGAAGAATATACTTTTACTTCACATATGCTTTACATACATTTTTACATATAGTATGTTTATGACTTTGTTGTAAGCTACTGTATACAACAGTAATGTTTGGCCTAATTAATATTTTCTGTTTCTTAATGTTTACTGTTATGTTTACTGAATATTTTTTGTTTCTTCATGTTACTGCTTACACACAACATTTTTTCATGTCACACAATTTCTGAAACATATAATTTATATATCATGTTCTTTACACACACACACACACACACACACACACACACACACACACACACACACACACACACAGAGACACACACACACACACACACACACACACACACACACACACACACATATATGTATATATCTACAGTATGATTTAGTTCAGCGTTACCCTCACCATGTGTAATTACTTGTGCATTGTGGCATTTGTATGTTCTTGTGACATCATGCCCTGTATTTTTGATTCTTTTAGATATCTTTAGACCCATTTTCAAGCATTTATGGCATATTCACCTTTTCTAAATCCTAAATTCCACTAGAATAGAATAGAGAAATTCTTCTCAGCCTCAAATGCACCACAATTACAGTGCATTATCAAACCTATGCAAACAAACTCTTTCTGATGACAAATCTGTCATCATTTACTCTCATGTCATTCCACAATTGTACTGTATGACTGACTAAAACGCTAATACTGACAACTAATTTCAGTTCAACTTGAGTTCAATTTAAGGTTTTATTATATGTTTTTAAAGCCTTGCATGGTCTAGTGCCTTAATACACTTCAGACACGATTCAGTTTTATTTGACAAATCAGCCATTGATGTCATACCAAAAACGTACATGTCCCACTTGAAGTCTAAAGGTGACTGTGCCTTTTCAGTTGCAGCCTCTCACCTTTGGAATGACCTGCCATTGGAAATTAGTATTGTACATCACTATAGAAAATGTTTAAGCACTTTAAATACAGCACCTACTTTCCTGGGTTTTGGTGTGGCTTAGTGGTGTATATTTGTTGATGTAGGTTTCTAGTGGTTGTATCCTCTTTGTGTGTTCTGTTGTTTAGTTATTTATTGGAAAGCACTTTGGTCAGCATGTGTTGATTTTAAATGTGCTGTACTAATGATAAACATAAAAATTAAATGAAATCTGCTTTACAAATATGAAATGTAAGTTAACAAGGTCCACACAGCACTGGACTGTGAATGAATGTATTCAGATGTATACAAAGAGATTGCGATTGTATAAGAATGTATATAAGCATGTATTGTGTGATTCAAATGTGTTATCCATTTATTCTTATACAGCAGGTATTTGCAGTTAGTCTTTTTCTAGACAACTCAGGGAATAATTTGTTGGAGTGTTTGAGGAACAGAAAAACCCTGGCATGAACTGTGCTTGAACCCATAGCCTGTGAAGACTACGTCAAGAGGCTCTTCGATTTTTCCCTCCCTCACTCTCTCTCTTCAACCATGATCAAAAGTTCAGAACCCTGTATGTTTTGTATTCACGAAGGAGAGAACCTTTGAAACCCTTTGGATTAGAGAGTGTTGTCAGCCCACGTTAAAGGAGAGAGGAGGAAGGACAGCTCACAGTTCACAGAGGTGTGTGAGTGTGTATGAAGCAGTGTGCATTTATCCACCTTGTAGTCCGGACTGGGAAAATGTCATAATGAAGGTGTTAGAAAGTCAACGCTGAAGAGGTTAAGACCAAATTAGTTTGGGTCGTAAGTCTTCCACTTCCTCGGTAGCAACACCTAATCTTATTTTAGGGGCTGCTGGATAGAATACCCATACTTTACGGGTGGTGCTATTTTCTATGGGATCATCTAGCTGAATTAGAGTGCGATTGAGCTAAACATGTGTCCCAGCGGTCTCCAGTTTGGACGGCTGCCCACCTCTGCTTCATTTGTCCCGCACTAAATGTTTTTTGACAACCCTCAAGTGGTTACTGACAGCTTCCAGCCATTAAGACATGGGGAATGAACACACAAGCTATAACTGATAATTATCATGCCGTATAATCTAGAATTAGCATTGTAATTGTGTCATCACTCTTGGGCTAACCTGGACATCAGCTTACACAAATATGGGGCTCGGTTAGAGCTGGATAGGGTTGGGTTAGCGGGAACGAATATACAGTTTGTACGGGATAAATCATTAAGCATCTGCAAACAAATGAGGACAAAAGGGCACAAATGCATTTTCTGTTTAAACAATGTGGCACAGGATGGGAACATGATACCTATGCCTGGCTGAAACTAGAAAAATGCTTGTGTCAAGCATGACACCACATTCTGCCGAATGTATGACAGGGCCCTGAAAGTGCCTTTCATTTTTCATTTTATGAATCACCTAGAACCACAGTTTCATGTACATAAAAAAATTATCTTAAATGTTTTACTAAAGGGCAGCACGTTGGCGCAGTGGGTAGCACAATCGTCTCACAGCTAGAAGGTGGCTGGTTTGAGCCCCGACTGGGTCAGTTGGCATTTCTGTGTGGAGTTTGCATGTTCTCCCCGTGTTTGTGTGGGTTTCCTCCGGGTGCTCCGGTTTCCCCCACAAGTCCAAAAAAATGTGGTATAGGTGAATTGGGTAAGCTAAATTGTCCGTAGTGTATGAGTGTGTGCGAATGAGTGTGAATGAATGTTTCCCAGTGATGGGTTGCAGCTGGAAGGGCATCCGCTGCGTAAAATATATGCTGGATAAGTTGGCGGTTCATTCCACTGTGGTGACCCCAGATTAATAAAGGGACTATGCCGAAAAGAAAATGAATGAATGAATGAATGTTTTATTAAAGAAAAAAGTGTATCTCATATATTCTGAGGGTCAGAAAATAAACTGCAAATTGACATTTTATATTTTACTATCACTTTTAGAGGGAGATGACTTCATACAATAACTAAATAGTAACCTTAAACTGAGAAAATGTCTAAGACCACTTGTTTGCAGACTCCACATGGTAAGCAAGCAAATCACCATATTTGGTGGCCACAATATATCAGCATTTTAACAATGCTCCATGACATGGAAATTAACATTCCTCCATTGTAGCAAGAGTATTTACCTTATTTACCTGCATTTGCTTAGTTTTTTACTACAGCTCTTTTCCAATCAAAGCAAGCCATTTTTTCTGTTGTCCCAGCAAATGTTAATTTTGACTATCATTTTATAAGTAGGGCAGCACGGTGGCGCAGTGGGTAGCACAATTGCCTCACAGCAAGAAGGTCGCTGGTTCGAGCCCTAGGCTGGGTCAGTTTGCGTTACTATGTGGAGTTTGCATGTTCTCCCTGTGTTTGCGTGGGTTTCCTCCGGGTGCTCTGGTTTCCCCCACAGTCAAAAGACATGCAGTATAGGTGAATTGGGTAAGCTAAATTGTCCGTAGTGTATGTGTGTGAATTGGTGTGTATCGGTGTTTCCCAGTGATGGGTTGCAGCTGGAGGGCATCCGCTGCGTAAACCATATGCTGGATAAGTTGGCGGTTCATTCCGCTGTGGTGACCCCAGATTATTAAAGGGACTAAGCCGAAAAGAAAATTAATTAATGTATGAATTTTACAAGTGACATGACTTCATATGTTCAATACGTAATGACATTAAACAAGTTGCTTGTTCCCTGGCATTAGATCTAAGAAAAGGTCTGCTGTTCAAAAGTGAGCAAACATGTTTGGAGGCCACTATATATCAGCCTTTTACAAACACGAAAGCCTCATGACATGGAAATGAAACATTGCTCCATTGTAGCAAGAGTTTTACATGAACATACAACACTCTTTTCCTCCTTGGCCATTCTTACCTTCACTTTCTCAACCCTTGAGTAGCTCTTTCCCATTCAAAGCAAGGGATTTCTCTCTCTTTTGCCCCCTCATTCTCCTCGGTGAGCTGGAATCACTTCAATGTCCCACCCAAGCACTCTCTTGCCCTGGAGAGGACGGCTCAGAGTCGCCCATCTCCCCAGCACTCCACTCCTCTCAAGCGCCTCTTTACTCAATGAGTCCAGCTCCCAGCTGGGAGGCCCATTGATGCCCTGCTTTGGGTCGATTGTTCCCTTTTGGAGAGGGGAGGAGAGGGGTGGAGTGAGTGGGGCCGCCCTAACCCCACCCCTGGGCATTGAGCTTGGTCTAGCAGGTGTAAACATCCAGCACTTCTCTCCCCATGAGTGGGCAGTTAAGAACCCCAGGTAGTCATGGAGAGTGCCTCAGAGGAATTAAGAAATTAGAGAAAAAAAAGTAGATGAATGGAGGGATTTGAGGTGGCGAGAGGATGAGGAGAGAATGAGGATATGGAGAGCAGGCCCAGGTGTTCGGGCTTATTATATGACCTGATACGTTGAGCGAGATAACCTTTCACATTCAGCGGACCCCACGTAAACCCACTGAGAGCTTTTTCATGGTCACAGATTCATTGTAATAAAAGCAGTGAGTTCACTTTTCATTGCTGGCCCATGCCTGCATGCTACTCTTTAATCTCCCCCGGTCCTGAGATTGAAAACCTGACAAGCAAACCATTCTTAATTGGCAAACTCAGATTTTTTTATATTTTACAATGAGATTTATTCCTGTCATGTGTTATATTTGGTTTTGGATTAGTTTTATGTGTTCTCATGTTTGTTTGCTGTTGATATAGTGCTGTTTGTGTGTCTGTTTATCACAATGGTTACTATTGTGTCCAATCACTAGTTGTCCTAATCCACTCTCAGAAATAAGGTTCAAAAACTGGGGAATACCTTTTCAAAAGGTAAACTTTTGTCCTTTTCTGGTATTTGTATGGCCATTTTGAAAATATACTGCATTACTGTCAGCTTTTGCATCGTTATTCTGAAGTGTGTGAGGTCATGAGTATTTATATCCCCATGTAAGTTTAGTTTCTTGTTAGTCTGCATCGTATACTCCTTGCTGAATTCTATTTATTCACTTTTAATTTGGATAGGACAATGAAGGCTACAGACAGGAAAGTATTGGGAGCAGAGAGAGGGGAAGGGTCAGCAAATGGACCTCGAGCTGGGAATCGAACTCGGGTCGCCGTGAGCACCATGTTGCTATATGTTGGCACACTTAACCACTAGGCTATTGGCGCCGACCAATTTCAATAAACAGGAAAAATCAATGGAAACATAAAAATATCTCAAACTTAGTTGACAATTTGAGGTTTGTACTTTTTTCTTTTTATTATCTTTCCATTCCTAAATATGTTAGGTGATCAAAGTTAGGTGTTAGGTGATATGTTAGGTGGTTACTATTTTAATGCATATAACTGTTTAATAAAACTGTTCTGTTTAAATGGCTATTTTCACTGAGAAATGGATACTAATATTACTTTTCAAAAGAGGGTGCACTCATTTATGCTGAGCACATACAGCATATATAAATTAATATCAATATAAAAATTGTACATGTATTGACTGTCATTGTATTTGGCAATTTAATGCATCCATTATTTAGTTAGTTAGTTAGTTAGTTAGTTAGTTAGTTAGTTAGTATAAATTATTTATTCAATATACAACCTTTTTTGTAAGTCTGACAAAATGTGAAAAAGGATTTAAGGAAAAGGGTTAGAGATGTGGACCATTATGTTGAATTCATTTCAAAGCTGACCAAAGACACAACTGACCAATCAAAATGTTGACCTCATCAACAAGCTATTATTCTTATGTTTGGAAGGAACGCTTAAAGTGAAACCTAGTGCTTCAACACTGTTCAAGTTTAAGCATTTGAATGGTGATGCATCTGCTGATGGTTCTACTGTGGAGAGTGACTGTTTATGTGTAAACAAAAATATGTGTGAAGAGCCTAGAAAGAAGAAGAAGAAGAAAAAAAAAGAGACAGGCATTTAGCATGCACTGGATTAATAAGATGAAGAGAGAAAAAAAGCACCTTTCTCAAATGCATTTATCTTCTCTAGCACACTACAGAAATGAAGCCCCATTAGATGCTTTCATTTGCAAGCAACTTAACACCTGTGTTTTATTCATATATTTATTTTTTGCCTTTCAACGAGGACAGGATGAAGCCTCAATGTGTGAGTGCCGTTATTTAGTTTGCCTCTCTCTCTCTCTCTCTCTCTCTCTCTCTCTCTCTCTCTCTCTCTCTCTCTCTCTCTCTCTCTCTCTCTCTCTCTCACACACTCTCACTCTTCACGAAGTGTTATTTACTAGCGAGATATCATCCTCTCTTTAATCCTCTTAGCATTGGATTTCAGTTGTACTTACAGCGTCCTGCACCTGCTAAACTGCTGCCTGCTAAAGCTGCATAAACACACATAAAGGTGCATCATAGGCTATACTGACTCTCTAGAATTGAGCATGCAGAGAAAGTGGGGAGAGACGCTTGGCTTTCTAAGATACTTATTTAGCAGCGACTTGGAGTGTTCGATTCAGTCTGAGGTCTTGTTGAGAGGAGCTCAGGATTGGACAGGCGAGTTTCCACATAAATCTGTTACAAAATTAAGCTATTGCAACTTTGTAGTCTGGAGGTAGCCAAGATCAAAAGCTCCTTTAACTGTGCTTAGGCATTAGGTATCAACTCCTTTGTGGATTTTAAAATTCCCGGAGCAAGTATCTGTTTGGTGGATGTAAAAAAATATTTTGGCTTTTTGCATTTGCATAAATGTTTTTGAGATTGTGGCTAAAATGTTCCAATCAGTTTTCAGACTTCTAAAGTTGAAGTGCAGGTATTTGTTGTGGTTCTGGAGTTTTCATTTGCACACTCCATAAAGTGAGGTTGGAATTTATTGGTGCTCGGGGCAAAAATGCCACCAATATTAATAAAAATGCCTACAATTACAAGATAATGAGAAGAAAATTTGCAACAACTGCAATTAAAGTGAAGTTTATAATCCTTTAAACATTTATTCAAAATTACATTTGAATCATGTTGAATTCATTGTGTGTGTGTGTGTGTGTGTGTGTGTGTGTGTGTGTGTGTGTGTGTGTGTGTGTGTGTGTGTGTGTGTGTGTGTGTGTGTGTGTGTGAGTGTGTGTATGTGCGTGCGTGCGTGTGTGTTTAGTGTTTGTGCATTTATTTGCATTATTACCAGTCACATTGCTTTTAGTTGTACATATGAGTGCAATAAAGCAGTTTTCTTTTTCTATTTGCACATTAAGCATAAAGTGTACATATGAGTACCTGCACATGTAATCTGCAGTCTGAGAAATCTGCAGAAAAAATATATACATTTGTAAATTTGTAAAGGTATGGTGTACAAAATACATTTTGTAAATGAATATAGTGTGTTATATGGGGGAACTGCTGTATTATAGCTTTGTTTACCTAAAAGAAAGTGGTTCTAATTGGATTTGCATTGTAAACTTTAAATATTTTTACCAATTACATGTTAAGTTTTCAACTATTCTCTCAAAATCATTTTGCGTAAATAAACAGTTATTATTATTATTATTATTATTATTATTATTATTATTATTATTATTTTATTTCTACATTTTTTTATTATTTTTAATTCTAGAAATTGTAAAAAAAATCACAAAAAATTGCTCAGAAGTAGCAAGTCTGTAAATGATGTTTACCCTGTATATGGAAAGAGTTTCATTTTGCAATGTACTGTAAACAGCTTTGATGATTATAGCAGTATGTTTGTTGTTATTGTTGTTGTTTGGGTTATTGTAATTTGCTAATAAACTGAAGTTCTTTTTTTATACCATTAAAATAGCTTAATAAACTAAAAAAAAAAACTAAATAAACTAAATACAGTTCTTTCTTTTTAATAAATACAATAACACAAAAACGAATTAATTATTTGCTTGGGGATTAGAGCTTACATGTTTAATTAATGTACTAACCCAGAAAATTGTTGTAACAACTGACTCAGAGTCTTGTAGCCACGAATTTTCTTAGCTCACAGCTAACCGCTTAAACATTAGCACCAACAACTTGAATTACAAAAAACACACAGAAACACACTTGACATAATTTAACTTTGATGAGTTTATAAATTAGGTATTGCCTTCACACACACACACACACACACACACACACACACACACACACACACACATTTTTCACATTAACATCTGCTTTTCTGCCACAAGACTCTACATTTCTACGTTGAAGGATGATTAAACTAAGCATGTGTGAAGTGAATCAATTTTGTAACTATTCAGATTTGTAGCTAGTTCCTGACTGTATGTGTTACAACTGACCTGCATATAATATCCCCAATGTATTCCCCCCCAATGTGTGTGTGTGTGTCTGTGTGTGTGTGTGTGTGTGTGTGTGTGTGTGCGTGTGTGTGTGTAGAGAACAAAAACAGCATATTAGAATATGATCTTATTTACCTTCCCTAATCCTACCAATACCTGAACCCAACTACTACCTTATTAACTATTAATAAGCAGCTAATTAGTTCATTCATTTATTCATTTTCATTTCGGCTTAGTCCCTTTATTAATCTGGGGTCGCCACAGCGGAATGAACCGCCAACTTATCCAGCATATGTTTTACGCAACGGATGCCCTTCCAGCTGCAACCCATCACTGGGAAACATCCACACACATACACTACGGACAATTTAGCTTACCCAATTCACCTGTACTGCATGTCTTTGGACTTGTGGGGGAAACCGGAGCACCCGGAGGAAACCCACGCTAACACGGGGAGAACATGCAAACTCCACACAGAAATGCCAACTGACCCAGCCGAGGCTCGAACCAGCGACCTTCTTGCTGTGAGGCGATTGTGCTACCCACTGCGCCACCGTGAGGCCCTGTAATTAGTTTATTGAGCTGAAACAAAAAATGTTTTGTTAATAACATGAATTGTATATTAAAATAAAGTGCGACCGAATGATTTAGAAAAGATCATGTGACACTGTACACTAGAGTAATGATGCTAAAAATTTAGCTTTCCAGTAATATCGTCAGATTTAATGATATTTTAAAATGCATTAACGACGCTTTTCCGAATTCACGCTTTTACGAAGATATGCTTGATCCACCAAATACATGTATATATATCATACCCTATATACTAATGAATTTGTATGCCCTTGAACTTGTTAAGCATGTGAGTTTAAACAAACCTTCTGAAGGCCAAACATCTTCCCTGTTAGAGACCTCAGAAAGTGTTTGTCTAACATTGAGCTCAGACATCCGTCTAACTGGGTGACTGTGATGTCCTTAATGTTATATGTCAGACTGTTCTCTTGTTGACTCCTGGTGTGTGTGTGTGTGTGTGTGTGTGAGGTATGGTGTATCTCCAGCTGAAGGCGAACAATATGGAATTTGAAATATTAGCCGCCATTGTGATTGAACATGGCTCTCTTATCACCAGGTTGCCAGGTAGGTGCACTATAACGATGACTTATCACCCGGGTGAGTAACAGCAAGTATATAACAAGATTCCCCAACGTGACAAACGCTACCCCCAGGACACACTGTACTCGACCTTTCACAGACAGGCCAACAGATGTGCCCCGCTGCCTTCAGATCCTGCATATATGCACACACAGGCCCTCACGGCTAAATACGGCCTTCGCTAAGTCGAGGTGACAGGGTATAGTCTACTGGTCTACTTAATAGGCATTTACCACCTTGTCATCGTTTGTTATATGTTATGTACTTTATATGTGTAGTCATTTCTCTGTCTCCCTTTTGTGTGTGCGTGCGTGCGTGCGTGTGTGTGTGTGTGCGCCTGCATGTGTGCGTGTGTGTTTGTGCGCGTCTATGTGTGTGCACTATGTACTTCTTGTACAGATACAGTTTATTTTTGATTTTATTGTTATAATGGGGTGTGAGTAGATATGTATACTGTTAGATATGTAACTGTATTTATGTGTATAGAGTTATAATTAATTAATCATCTCTAACTCTATATAAAGCATTGTTTAGTTGTCTATTTCTGCATGATATAATGTAATGTGTAATGTGTGTGTGTGTGTGTGTGTGTGTGTGTGTGTGTGTGTGTGTGTGGGTGTGTTGCTGGTTTGATGCCCAGCTAGGTCAGTTGGCATTTCTGTGTGGAGTTTGCATGTTCTCCCCGTGTTTGCGTGGGTTTCCTCCGGATGCTCCGGTTTCCCCCACAGTCCAAAGACATGTGCTATAGGTGAATTGAATAAACTAAATTGGCCATAATGTATGTGTGTGAATGAGTGTGTATGGATGTTTCCCAGAACTGGGTTGCAGCTGGAAGGGCATCCACTGTGTAAAACATATGCTGGACAAGTTGGCGGTTCATTCCGCTGTGGCGACCCCTTATGAATAAAGGGACTAAGCCGAAGGAAAATGAATGAATGAACATCATTTTCCAAAATAAAATCCATCCTGCACTTTAGATATTTTCAGCATACGTACATTTGTTCTTCATTCTTACAAATAGCTAATCCAAAATTATTTTATTTTATTTATTTATTTATTTTTTATCATTTTTAAATGTGCCATTTTATGAAGTAAGGCATTACCATTTGGAAGCTGCATGAGAACTGGACTAAATTACCATATTCATGATTGATAGTGCTACTGTGAAGAGAATTACAACGACCTATGATTGTTCTAGGGCCTCACAGTGGTGCAGTGGGTAGCACGTTCGCCTCACAGCAAGAAGGTCGCTGGTTCGAGCCTCGGCTGGGTCAGTTGGCGTTTCTGTGTGGAGTTTGCATGTTCTCCCTGTGTTGGCGTGGGTTTCACTGCGGGTGCTCCGGTTTCCCCCACAAGTCCAAAGACATGCGGTATAGGTGAATTGGGTAAGCTAAATTGTCTGTAGTGTATGAGTGTGAATGGGTGTGTATGGATGTTTCCCAGAGATGGGTTGCAGCTGGAAGGGCATCCGCTGCGTAAAACATATGCTGGATAAGTTGGCGGTTCATTCCGCTGTGGCGACCCCAGATTAATAAAGAGACTAAGCCGAAATGAAAATGAATGAATGAATGAATGATTGTTCTACAATACAACAATAGATTTTTCTTGTAATTCTTTTGCCATTTACAGAAAAAAAAAATATTTTGCTTCCTGAGTAGATTTGAGATATCGAGCTTTAAAGTTTAAGCATTCAATAAGACATTTTAAAACTTAAAAAAAAAATAAACACGACAAAACAAATAATAATTCAGTAAAGTTGTTTCACACTTTAACAACATTCACACATTTTCACTGACTATATTATTATTAAATATTTAACATTTTGAAAATGTTGGTTTTCCCAGGTGAAAAAGAAGTGCTCTTAAATATATTACAAATGTATTTGAAACGTAGATAGTATGTTTAAAGCACAATTAGCACAAGCATACTATTTATGCATTTTAATGTCTTTACAGAAAACACACTGATTTTATTCTTTCTTAAAGTATGTTTTATGTGTACTTTGTATAAGAACATTGTGAAACGGTGCCATTTTGAGTGTGTTAAAAGAATATGCATGTTATTTTTAATTGTTTTAGACATAATGAAACATATTTTAAATACTGCAAATGAGCTTTAGCCTGTATTTCAAAATATATGGATTTTTTAATATATATTTTGCAAGTTAAACCATGAACTTTACATATTTTTCAAAATGAAGATATATTAAAGTATTTCAGATATTTTGTAAAGTATATTAAGTCAAACATACATCCATTATATAAGTAAAATATGGAACTTTACCACTTCTTATGTTAATATATTAATATATAATAATAATATATAGTTAATATATATCCACCAATGAAACATTTAAAATTTTGTCTCAAATAGCAATGACAAATTTAACATTTCATCTTAACATCATAAAATGCTCCTAAATCATGACGTTGACAGATTCAAAAGGGTGAGATGTTTAAATTGCTTCGCATTTAAAAAGGTTGATCTTCCCCCTAGAGATGTGTGCATAAGTACTTCTTATGTGAAAATGCATTATTTTCAATTTCTTTTTAATACATTGTTATAATACTTTCTATCTGATAGTAGCATAAATTTAATCACTGACTAAATATTACTCATCTTGGCCTTTGAGGTCATCCTGATTGGTCCTTTAGAGTCAATTAAAAGTGCTGATCAGCTCTTTAAACCTTTTAAAAATAATTTTTGGTGGTAGATGGAAACATTTTTTGTGTTTTTCTCTCAAAATGTTAGCAACTTTTAAAAAGAAACTTCACAGATATTACAGTCACAGAGTAAGAATATGTCAATAATTCATTGTTGACAAAATGTCAGATAGAATCTTACAAGGTGACAATATACTGCATGTTCAGAAGAACTCAGGTTTCACGTTGAGCTAGGTTAAAAATGTCCCTCATAAGAGAAAACTCTTGGATCTAGTGTCGAACAAGGTCAGAGAAGCAGTCACAAGGTTCAAGTCTGACTTGTCACTGTCCTAAGTGGATAACATTTGCTATTTGTGTTCCCGTGTGTGTGTGTGTGTGTGTGTGTGTGTGTGTGTGTGTGGAGTCAGGGGAGTCACTCTGAAATATTTGGAGTCTTATCATGTTGCATGTCAGAAGAACTGACCAACCTTGCTTCAAGCCAAGGACTGCTGACCTCTGACCCTGGTGTTAAACCAAAAACAGATGCCTCCGGACTGACTCATATCCGGCCCTTAAATAAGCTGGTGAGGAATTTTTCACCACCTTCAGTTATGTTTGTAACTTAATATGCATTCCTTTAGTAAAACTGCATTAAGTGCTTAGATCAAATTACACATTATTTTAGATAGAGAAATAATTTTGAAGTCTTTTTCTGACTTTTATTGTGTAGTTATTCTCTGTCTTGATTATTCCCTGATGATATCCAGGTTGTTTGTGAGAGTTAATTCGATTCCAATGCATTCACAGCCCTAATGTTCTTTTGCAGTAGTTTATGTAACATGATTTCTGTTAATGAGTTTCTGTTTGTTTTGTATATTATTTGAATAAATTGTGTTCTGTATATTATTTTAATAAATTGTGTTTCTTTTTCAGAACAATTTTACTAAATAATGACAGATTTTTTTTTTTCTAACAGTACATTTACATTTATGGATAAATAAACAAATAAATAATAATGTCAAAAATATTATTTTCAGGAAATTGTTGAGTTGAAGGCAGTTGGACACAATTTTCTTTAAATATTTTCCCAGTGCTGTTTAACGGAGAGAAGTTGTTTTTTTCTTCAACATTTCAAACACAGTAGTTTTAATAACTAACATCTAACTATTTTATTTTGTCTTAATATTTTATGTTATTTTGCAAAATATGTTTCAGCTTGTGTTAATTAGGTTAACTAGACAAATAGGCAATTGATTAGACAACCTCTGTATTTTCTGTAGCCAACTGTTTAAAAAGGGGGGCTAATAATTTTGACCTTAAAAATTATTTTTAAACAATTTAAAACAGTATAGTTTTCAAAAGCTAGCCCTATGAAATTAGTTTTCAAATCTTTGCTGTTTTTAAACCCACAAGGTAGTGTTTTTATTTGAAAACACTGTTGTTTATAGCCCCCTGAACCTTAATACAGTAGAGCTTTTGTATATGAGTGCAGTCTTGTAAAAAGTCATTTTGATTCAAAGGATTCATCGATTACTTTTGTTGAACTCCTGTTTTGGCATTTTTTATGTCAGTAAAGGTTTGGTTGTTTTCCTGAACTGAAACAGAATGGCTTGTCAACAGCACGGCTCTTTTGGCAAGGTCACTTTGATTCTGTTTACTTTTTTTTAGAAGAATATTTACCCTCTGGGTTTTTGAAAGCATCCTGTGAAAGTTCACCCAAGAAAAGCAGAGGGAAAGAAAATATATACTCTCTCATCTCAGATCATGGACAGCATTATGAAGTTGGGATTCGGGATGCCAGAGCTCATTATAAAAGGAGGAATTAGATCTGCATAGCTACGTGCTTGATTAATGGCTGGGTGGGATCCTGCTTTTACTTTCTCATCGCTTTAGCCAAACTTTTTTTTTTTTGGTCTGTTCCTACATTTATTTTCCAACAAACTAATCTGACTTTACTTTTTTATTACACCCTGTGCTCTCTAACAGGGGTTCTCAATCTACTACTGGATTTCCTTGTAATCCATTGTTGTATTGTTTGTCCTCATACTACATACTCCACAATATTACAACCGGTCATATCCCTCAAATGTAAAAACTAGCCAAAACTGTTAATTCATTTTAAGCATGCTTGCAAAAATAGTGCAGCTTGCATACAGTACATGCAGACTGTTGTAATTACAAAAAGCATGTGTTGTCATTTTATTCATCTATAGTTGATGACTTTTAAACAGTTATCATTATTTGTCCCATCCAGTGCTGTTTTCATTAGACATTTCAAGCATCCATAACCACACTTATTGTAGTTCTGAATATTTATAATCTGCAAAATGCATAATTCACTGAAAAACATTTGTTTGCTTTTTGTTCAAACTTCTTATTTTAAATAAGCTGACACAACACAATTCCTAAGGACAACTTAATTTTTTATGTTCAATCCACTTAAATTTGTAAAAACTAATAAGTTAACTTAATTCCATCATGTTGGGTCGGTTGTGCGTAACCCAGCATTTTTAAAGTGTTGTCTGGTGTTTACTACAAACCAAATGACTTATCATTTTCATACATTTTCATATTTACTTCAAGATCATGACCTATATAATGAGGTGGAGACACGGATGCATTGTGATAATATCTTTCTAATGTAATTTTAATGTTCAATTGTTCAAATTATTGGTTATTGAAGGCAGTAGTTGTAATGAAAGCCTTTTGAGTTATTTTTTCTTTTCTTTTTTTAGTTAGGGATATTCAGAAACAGTTTAGGGAATAATAACATTTGGGACAGAATGTTGAATGCAAACATGCGTAGGGCGGATTAAACCATCAATAAGCACTATCAGTAGTGTTAGGCTCCAGACTAATGATTTATACTCCCTAACATGGGACTGATCTCTATCAGATTGATGAATGCACCAACCAATCATGTTCCTGCAAACCCACAGCATGTACATACACCAATAAGTGATGATAAACGGCTCCCGTCAGAGTTATTTATGCATTGAAGGGGGACTTGCATTGGCCCGCCGTGGGGTGGGGTTTCCATAGTCATTCTCCTGATCGGTAGGTGGTCTCTTTTTTTTCACTTGCTTTCCTGGTCTCATCCTCCCCTGATCTAGAGGTTCTGCTTAACCTCCCTCACAGATGGCTGAGGGATGCGTCCCAGCCAGGGAGAGGCCTGTGGCCCGTGGTTCATCCCACACAATCTCACTGCTGAACCCCCCCACACACAGTTTATGTTCCTCAGATGCCTGCGGTGGACATGGAGAGATGCACATGGGGGATCTGGAGGCCATAAATGGGCTTGTCATCAAGGAACATTGCTCTTTTTACATCCTGTCTCTGTTTAACATGTTTAATGTGTGGGTGTTAACGTGTCCACAATGTTCATGTCAGGGAATTATAGCTATGTATAGTTATTTTAGTTGTAATTATTATTTATTATTTAGATATTTTGCTTCTGTTTGTCTGACTATATCTTCAGTTTGCTTGTTGAGCAGAAGACATATGTACATTTGATATGTTTACTTTAAATTTGTTAGTCTGATGTGTTGGATTTGTACATTTTATTTTCATCGAATTGTTTCATTCATTTACATTTGTTCATTCAATTGCATTCAATTACACTAGTAGTCATTAGAGTATTAGTAGACTGCTTACTATACTTAAACTCTATTTTGGTGATCCAACAACTTTGTAACTACAAGACAGTTCCAGTGTAGGTTTGAAGCCAGAGGCTGGTTCCTAATTGGTTCTTTGTCTTTCAACACTGTTGGACTAAAAGTAGGGCTGTGTGATAAATCGAGGTAATTTTCATGCACATTTTGTCAGTAAAGAAGAGTTTACTACACAAGTTGTGGTACACTGATAAGCTATGCAAAAGTATATATTTTTAAATCTGAATTGTATGTAATTGGTCAATAATGACATTGAGATAATTATTATGTGGTATTGCATAGCTTCTCCATGAACTACAGCTTTGTGTAGTAAATGCTGCACATGAAATTACTACACACAATAACATGGTTTCACTCCAAACTCACCTAATAACTTCAGTCGAGTGTTTGAAATAAGTGCTTCTGTAAGATGATTCCGAAGTCGTGTTTATTAGTCATGATGAATCAATGAAAGTTACATTAACATTTACGAAAGTTACAGTTACATTTTCAGTTTAATCAGCAGCTGCTATTTCCCCAATGAATTTCCTATGTTTCTTCAGCTGTATTTTGAGGGGTTCATGAGATTCTGTAGGAGCGCCCTCTGGCTTTTGGAGGACATTTACTACAAATCATACCATGCATGCTTGAGAAGATGTGCACGGCAATTGCAGCTTTGTGATTTCCATTTGACGAATCGCCCAGCCCTAAGTTAAAGTAAGAACGGCATGTGCCAGGAGCTGAGGGTGGGACTACTATGACCAACAAGACATTATTTATCTCTTGTTATCTCTGTTGACACAAATTATGGATTCTGTGTTTGGAAACTATGTTAGGATGCTGATATAGGTTTGCAATGTTATTCACATTAACAACAATGAATTGTTGATGCCGCATTTATATTTGGTGCTTTCGCATTTGTCTTGCTGGCAAACATGATACATACGCAATGGCATCAGTCCTGACTCCACGGTGGAAAAGCAAGTAGAAAAGCAAAGCAGTTCTTGAACTCACCAGATGAACCAGCTTCAAAACTACTAAAGCACTGGTTCCAAACTAGCACCTGGTTTGTGCTGGTGGAAAAAAATATATATTAGTGTACTAACTCTAATCATAGTTCCTAACCCTAATTAGTATGCACTTAATATAGTTAGCATGTCGTATATTTAGGTTTTAGTGTTAATTTATATCTTCATTTAACTTGGTTACTACTTTTTTTCTTTTCTTTCTAAATTTATTTCACGTTTTGCTGTCCGCTTATGATGAACATTTCTGACAGTTCTGAGTGTTCCTGAGCCGATGAGTTGAAGATTTTATTGTGCAAGTGAGTTGTGTGTGCTGCTGACCTCAGAGCTGTGGCTTTATGAGCTTTCTCTTCTTATCCTCTGGTTTGCTTTCCTCCATGTCTCCATCTTTTTTTGTCATCTGTGCATTAACTCACAAGTTTATGGATGAAGAGAGAATACAAGGAGTAGGGTCTCAGTGAAGGACAGTTCAAACTGTGGAAATACAATGTGTGTGTGTGTGTGTGTGTGTGTGTGTGTGAACAGTGAAAATAATTTACTGAAATTACTTCATTTCATTCAATTGTTTAAGAAGGTAATTGAAGGTAAAAGAACAAGTTAACTAAAAAAATAAGTGAACTCACATTTTGACTGTATTAAGAACGTTAACTGAAGCAAATTTCTTGTTCCCAGCATGCTTTTCATCAGACTGCTGGATTCACATCAGATATGACACATTATCAGCCAGATATGAAGCATTTCTTGCAGGATGTTATTCGAATTTTTCACTCAAATTGAATTATTTTACTTGCAAGACAATAAAGGTGAAGAAAGGTTCAGTGCAACGCATCACACATTCCGCATCATTCAAGTCGCCCAGTGTGTGTTTAAATGTGTTGAATGTGTAGATGGGCTGAAAACCTATAACTTTGAGTTAACCGTCTATATTGCTTGACACACAAGTGTAATCACGTAAGAGTATAAACTTAATTTCCATAAAAGTTAGAATAATAAAGGCTTAATTAACATTTAATACAGATTAGACATTATTTGACATTTGTGGAAACAAATTGCACAAATTTTTGTCAATACTGTAACAGAGTTCTACTAACTTGTGAAAAGAGTTTCCACAAACGTTTTGAGTAATCTGAACTTGAGGTTTTAAAGTACTGAACAATGCAGAAGTGCAGAGAGGACTCGCCTGTAAATGTCATGTTCCTTCAGACGGCCTGAACAGATGAGGTGCAGGCCATGGTTCGACTTAAACCCACACACACTTAAACACACAGGTGTCCTAATGCGCTTGCAGTAAGAGCAGGGGTCTGGGAAGTGCATCTCCATGAGCACACTGACTCTTTAATTGCAGAAGTTTCCCAGCTCAAACTGTTAAACAGACTTTGGGCCACTGTGCTCGAGCCATCTAAATGAACGTGACAGTTATTGGCCCCTCTCGCCCAGGAAAAAACATTGAGCTATTTCCTGTTGTGTCCCATTTCGCAGTAGGAGTGTATTCCCATGCATTTGATATGGCCATATTAACCATGCACTCGTGAGCTCAGTCCATAACTCATGACTTGGGCTGAAAGTTACAGCTCTTCACTACATTATAACATTCTGTGCATGTGCTTTTTTTCTCTCCCTCTTTCTCTCGATTGACCAAATTCCTAATAATAACTTCTTCTTTTTTTCCATAAAGCATGCCACATGTAATGTTTGTGTACTGTCTGTCAAGGATTTTGCTTTGAATAGCACCCTTGCTTATAGTAGAATAGGTGATGATGGATGAAACAGGGCAGTGATGAAGGTTTGCTTTTAGTGTTTTTGCCCTGTTGAGAGTTTGTTGGGAGTTTACTACAATGGCTCTTGAGAAGGAGTAGGACTGGTTTGCATTTATTACAAAGAAATTATATTTGACTGCTTCTTTAAATTTTAAGTTAAAATAACCCTTTTTTTAATATAGGTTAACATTGATTGATTGATTGATTGAATGATTGATTGATTGATTGATTGATTGATTGATTGATTGATTGATTGATTGATTGATTGATTGATTGATTGATTGATTGATTGTTTGGCCCAAATGCTAATTTAAATAAAGCAAATAATAAAATAAACATAAAACAAGAACAATAAAACAATAAGAACAATAGAACAATAAAACAAACCTTTATTTTGAGATTGAGACTTTATTAGATGTTTAAAGAATAAAAACAATATCTTAAGATCAGAAATCACTAGTAAATTTACAAAAAAAAAAAAAAGATGAAGAAGAAGAATAGTAGTGGTAGTAGTTTGTGCTAAACACATGCAAACAAACTACTAGACCACACCTCTAGCTGATGAGTTTGAGCTTCAACATGGTGGTTCAAATGTTTGCGCATTTGTGTAAACAAATGATTGTTTTCAGCTTTCATGTTGGTGTCTGGCTCTACAGGCTGTACTGAATGGCCTTTGCTTCAGTGACTAGAATGATAAGTGTACAGCATGCAAAGTCAGGCCGGTTAGAGGCTGCTGGAATAGCCATCAGAGTATCAGAGAATGATAAAACCCCTGCTTATACACTCTTAGAAAAATCGTCCGTGTATCTATCTATCTGTCTATCTGTAAATAAATTCCACTGCAACATAAAACAGGAATAATAAAACACTTTTTGACAAAAGGTTGATCAAGAAGCTATACTGAATATTGTCTGTGATACTAAAATATCATCTGTAAATACTATGTCTTGCAATTATTGATATAATAAAATATACAGAGACAATTGCAAGAAAAAAATACTAAGATTGAATCCCAAACAACTGTGTCTTAGCTCTGGTTAACACAGCATTAGCTTAGTACTTCAAACTATATTATGATTTTGAAGGAGTTATTGCATAATCTGACAAAGACAGGAGTGAGAAACATATACTTCACTAATGATACAGTATGTGTCAGCAAAAAAATAATAATAAATACTTATGTCATTTCATAAGGCTTTTGGAAGTAGAAACCTGATGTAGTGCAGTTGTCCACAGGGTGGGGGTCTTTCTCATCACTGTGTCTTGCTTTAATTTATTTTACTTGCTTATTGCTCTCTTTATCCCATTTTGTTTAGCAAAAGTCTAGTCTTTGGTCATTGGCAGCCTGGACAGTTCCAGCATGCAAGGTTTGAAATTCAGGAGCTCATTCAGAATTTTTTGTTTTCCCATTTATTTCCCATTGCAATAGAGTTAGCAACACTTATAACCCTTTTATTTGGTCTAAATACATTACTTTTCAAACTTTGTGATCTTTGCGCTATTTTGGAAAGCACAGTGTACCTAAAGTGAATAACTCATTTTTTGATGCTTCATATTTTTAAGTAGATAAAAATAACTTGAATGAATGAACGAACCAACCAACCAACTAACCAATCAATAAATCAATATTAGCAAGTGCTCCTGAACATGCAGCATAGACATTTATGAAAACACTATGAAGAAAGTAAAAATGCAGTAAAAAATTATGATTGCCAAGTTGTGATAAAATTATGTGATGAATAAACACCCTCACTACTACCACCACTACACACTGTTCCTGCATCGACTCACCTCATCAGCAAACACAAACTCTCAAAACACTAAAATGTCATGTTTCACCTCTCTGTCTGTATTTTCTTGTTGACAGTTACATATTTTGTGAGAGGATTTACTTCCTGCTATCTGGATTGTTTAATCCCCAGCACTGTTTCTGGCACCAGAACATGTAAACGGCAGTCTCGGTTTACTTGTCACTCTTTGAGTAGTTGGCTAATTTTGTTTAGTTTCACACCGAGTCACTTAGCTCTATTTGTTTTGATAATTACAACCATAGTTCCTTGAGGCAATAGTTGCCCAGAAGGACGATTCAAAGAAACCAAAAGACCTGGGCCTCAAGACCTCCTGACACCTCTAAAGCTCCCAGAGAGACTTGTCAGGGTCACCTCTCATTATCATGTTCTTGATAGTTCAGCACCTAGTCTTTGACATGCGGCATAAATTATAGTTTTCTGTCCAAGAACCGCCCACTTGGACCAGACCATTTAAATGACGATTAAAATCAACCAACCACTCTTTAGGTTGTTTTTGATGTAAAGACACTAACCAGGCAAACCTTTTTTTTTTTAAGCACACACTTTATGTTAGCCCTGTGCAAGAGGTGTAAAAAAAATAATTGAGAAAGCATACAGGATACAAAGGATAGCTTAACCAAAAATGAAAATGTGCTGTTAATTAACCCTCAGGCTATTCAAGATGTGAGTGACTTTTGTTTTCTTTACTAAAAAAAAGACAAGTCAACTGCTACCTGCACTTAAAAAACAAACAGACAGGCAGAAGAATGTTAATAGCAATGGCTCCTGACAATACATTAATACAATAAATGATCTGTGCAGGAAACTCAACATTATTACCTTTAATCCTCTGCAATCAGACCCCGAATCAAGACACAGAATCAAGTTCATGATGGTGTGGTCTTTTCACAAGACATAAACTTACACATAAGCTGATGCCGTTTGTTCACACTAAAAAAAAGAAAAGGACCTGTGTATTATTCATCAAAATGGTACTTGTGCTTATCCTTGATTCTACACCCTATATATAGTTCTAACGAAAGTGTCAGTTTGTGTGTGAGTTTGTGCGAAGAGCAGCGGACCAAAATATTAAGCAAATTATCCAAAGATCACATACTTTTACTTTTGACCAAGGACAAAAACATTGTTTTTAACCATTTTTCTTCCTCTATAAGACACCGTTCTCTGTCAACTCTCCCACCCACCGTCTCTGTGTCTTTTTTTCTGCCTTCCTTTTTTCTTTCTATCATTTTTCCCCTCTCTTCCTGAGGGGAACAAAGCATGATCTTAGCCCTGGCTTGATCCCTGCGCTCTGAGCAGATAGTTCAGCCAGGATTAATATTCTCTGCCACTTTGATGTCAAAACCACATATCACAAAAACGAAAAGGATGGAGGGGGTGAGCAGGCTAAAGAAAGACAGTAGGGAACAAAAAGAAAGAACGACCAAAAAGGGATAGAGCGAGATACAAGAAGTGCAAGGAATGTGATAGATTCCTTCTTGGCAAGTAGGGACCAGATGTATAATCTGGTTGCAGCTTGCCAAGGAAGCAGATGCCCCCCTCTACCCTTCATCCAGCCTTGGCAAGCCGTGCGACACACCATACCAGGGGCCGTGTTTGTACAAGTGTATCACCTCAGCTACCGTAAGTGGGGGGTCAAAGAGATGGTGGTGGCCTAAGCAGGTTTGCTCTATTGGCTCTCTTCGGCGGTGTCGCTGGCCCCGAACATTAGAACAATCAGTCCCCCACCCACAAACCCTCCAGCCTGACTGGTTCAGTAAAAAGGGGGTGGAGGGAAAACAAACAAATGGAGTGCTATATTACTGGATGAGAGCGCTTAGGCTGGTTTTAGAGAAAGGTGCCAAAGGTGAGAGCATCTTGTGGGCGAGAGAGCGCCCATAATCTTCTCCAGACGAGGGCATGGAGAGCTTTGCCCCTCTGCAGTAATTACATTAGAGTCAAATGAATCCCACGTATCTGACAGAAACACATTTTTGCCCTAGAGGAGAATCCCTGGCTAATTGAGATCTGCCAGGAGAGGAGTGGAGCAGGCACAAGAAGGGCCTACCTATGCTGTGAAGAGCTTTAAAGGGCTATGTGGGAGAGTGTGTGTTTTTGTTGAAGGATCAGTACTGGGGAATGCTTTTTTTTTTTACTGTAGAGTGCTGCAATTTTTCATTATGTGATACACAGAAGTAACTAATTATTTTGCATGGTGATAAAAGCATTGCTTCAAGTTAGAGTTGCTGTATATATATATA
>CAIGQW010052735.1:3250111-3260314 GCA_903798125.1 Danio choprae | reverse complement strand
ATTATTATTTAATTGTATCTCATCCAGAGTAGAAGAGGGTAACAACACATCAGGTCATTGAAGAGGTAGTTTTTGTGGTGTGTTTTATGCACTGGATGTAGTCATGTGACAATTTAGCCTGTTGAATTGGATTTTGTGGTCATCACTGAGAGAGATTGCTCAGATTGGTTGTTCACTTTAGATGAAATGAAGTGATGAAAGACAAAAAGATGCATTTATGAACGTAATGTCATCTTACATGTTTGAAAATATGTTCATAACAATATGTTACATCTGGAAGTGTTTAGAAACTGAACAACATAATTGAAATCCAATATGTTGAGCAAGCACTTTGTTTCGTTTGTATATCTGCAAAAGTAGTTTGGGTTTCTCTTTTTGAATGATGGAAATGAACTTTATACCTTCACTGTAAAACCTAACCATCACATTACCAAATGAAAGAAGTATATTTTACTCAGATATTACTAAAATATCGTTGTACTTGTTGGAATAAAAAGTTATGTAAACTCATTACCTCATTAAATTAAGCAGAATTTAATTTAAATGAATAAATGACTATATATAAGAGTTATTTGATGTGTTTTTTGATATTGTATAAATATTAGCTTTTAAATTGAAATGGTTTAAGGCAATCACTTTCCCTTAAATTATTTGAATTCTCTTAACCGGTTTTTAATCTTAACCTATTCTTAACCTGTTTTCGCAGTATTCTGATCCGAAGTTATTTTCTAACCTGCAGGCACAGAACACACAGGCTTGTTTGCAGTCAACTGTACTCTATACGGTGTATTTCAAGCACAATTTTTTGTCTGAGATGCAGCTTATACAAGATGTCAAAGCAGTCAGCTTTTATTGCCGCTAGTTCTTTGACATCGACTTGGTGTATTAAGGACTTAATGGACATTTCTTGTAACATGTTACCAACCACCACTGTCAGTGATCACAGAAGTTCATCCAGTTCATTTTGTGTGTATTTGTGTTATCTGTGTGGTGCATGTAGCACTGGTTCTTCTGTGAATTTGTTTGTGTGTGTATGGACTGTATAGGCATAAACATGTGTATGTTCTTACCTCTACACAGAAATTGGGATTGGGATGGTTAGGCTAACCTCACACTTCCCTTAGCCGCTAACAGTGATGGGGATAACAGCCTCTATACGTTTCGCGTCCGTCTCCTGCCAGCTTTTCAGTGGTCATTAAAAGCCAGCCGTTATCGGTCTGCACAGGATGGATTCTCTGACGATGCAGGTTGAGAATCCCACTTCAGGTAACAGGTCCTTATCTGCCTCCTGATTGCCTCCGCGCTGGCAATCCGGCTGACGTTGGCGTCTCAATCAGTCTTTAAATAATCTGCCTGGCTCTCAGGGAGGAGGACTCTCTCTGCAGTGCACAGAGACGTGAGGAGCAGGCGACTTTTAATACCGGCTTCTGCTCAAAGATGGAAAGTAACAACAAAAACAACATTTATTATACATGTTGTATACTTTGTATAAATGGGCTTTTAAAATGTTTTATAAAAAACAACTATTGTCATTGTGTGATGAGGGGATGAAGAAGAATTGACTATTTTGAAAGGAGAAATAAATAAAAATCAAACCAACTACACCAGGCACATAGGTTCGGTTCCCTCAAAAGGGTGATAAGACGTGGGTAGATACAAAAATGTTTATTTCAATAAAATGTAAATGTTTTTAAAAACAGATCAGAAAAACTCCAATAAGTAAAACTAAATAAATAACAATTAGAAAAACAATAACAAAAAAAAACTAAATTCAAAATAACAACAGGACTGAGGTTCCCGCTGACTTTAGACTGACTTTACCCCAGCACACGTTCAAGCACACACCACAGTGCACTCAAATCACACTATCAAGCATTCGTCCTTCTGTTCCATGGCACACAGTAAAGAAGCACCATCACCAGTTTGGAGAAGACCAGTCATCCACAGGGAAAGGCCTCAGTTCCTGAAATAAATCAAAAATACATAAATAACTGAAAAATAACTTAAATGCGCAATTAGTACAAGCAGACATCAATAAGTGGGTCTATCAGGTGAACAATGTACTTTCTATGATCTGGTTAAGAGACACCTACAGCTTGGAATCACAGCATATTACATAGCAACACACTCTGGATCCAGACACCAACATAATTGATAATGATGATGATAATAATAAACCCACAGAAACAGAAAGAAAATCTAAATAATTTTAAAAAATGCTCTGCATAGATTGAAAACAAAAAGGAAAAATCAAACTGAAATTAATGTTCACAAATAAATGAAGCAGAGCACAAAGTGGCACAGTAGTAATTAAATGCACAGTCCCCGTCCACATGGCAGCCACCAACAGCACTTGAGTTAGCAGTAGCAGCATGGTAAGAACGGCAGTCGCGAAAACCCAGACCTCCGAGATCAAACACGACAGAAGGAGGACTAGGAAAACTAGTAGAGTGAAAAAGGGAGAATCTTAAGCAAGAGAGGCACAACAAAACCATTAATTTAATCATTCAAATGACAACCTCAATCATAATGGTGTCTCAACACTTACCAATCTGGTGCAAAATTTGACTATTTACGAACACTTGTTGGTCATGCACGCCAATACAGCGATATGCAGGAAATCATGCCTGAATGGAGTGAAAAATGCATATTAAATGCTCCTAAACCATATCACTCATCCAGTTAAAAACATTACCACATACCTGCAAAGGTAAACAGTCATCCAAACCACCACAGTCAATGGCAGAAAGCAAAATTTAACGTTGGCCCATTTAAACAAACGAAAAATCAATGTCAAAAAGAGCATCATGCATTAACATGCAGCCGCAAAGTCGCACACCAAACAAAGGCCAGAGTCGAACGTGACGCATCCCAAGCAACAACCAATCAGGCTTTAAAAAGACCTTTTTTTTTTTTTTTATTGTGACGCAGTTCCTAGAGAAACTGAATATTAAATGAGATAAGTGGGCGTGGCTTGGTTTTTAGTAAAGTATGCATTTCATTCAGAAAGATTGGGAAAGGGTTTGAGAAGAGTTATTACAACCTAACAGTCTCTTCCTCCTCACCATTTCTGTTTGTTGTCAAAACTGACAACTGGATCAGCATGGTTAAATGTTAGCCATGCCCATTTGCTAAGATATACGTAATCTGACAATTTAACTGAAAAAACAAAAAACAAAACAAAACAAACAGGAAGTGCATTTTCAGATTTCAATTAAATATTAGAAGGGCAAACAATTGTTTTCTTAAATGACATGCACAGATGAATTGTTCACCACAAATCTAGCAATGTGAGCCAACTAAATCATATGGTTAGCTTTGATTTCTTGAGGACTTTAATAAGTATCCTTTTTTACTTTTGACAATTTTTTTGTGTTCTGCAATTGTTGTTGAATGTACATAATTGTTTGTAATTTTACAAACTTGTCATTTTTGAAAGAAATAATTTCTGCTTGTACTGATGTCACGACTCAGCTTGCTTAGCTCTCATAAAAGCACAGGAATTATCAAAATACGAATATTATTTATTACAACCTAAACACTCAGAACACTCACAGCTGGAATCATACATAGAACACACTGGGATGACGTTCGATACCAGACGCTGGACTGAACAAAACACAGGACTTAAATGCACAGCACATAATAGAACTAATTGAACACAGGGGTGAGACACAGGTGGAAGCACTGAACATTCACAAATGGCGGGAAACTAAAACAAAGGGATCACATGACATAAACGCACATGGTATGAGAAAACACAGAAAGCACATGGAGCACAACACATGGGGAAAACACATAACACAAAACACAGAACCCCGAACAACTAAAAATATTAGACAACAAGACTTTGGTTGTCTGGCTTTTTTCTGTAAGAGCTGTTATTTTCTGAAATAGTTATATAATTATGGTGAGATGTAAAATTCTTGTGGGGCTTTTCTTTTTACAGTATTTACATTGAATATTTCAAAGAACTGTATTTATGAGGTGGGGTATTTATTTTATTGTTTAAGGTATTGTTTAAGGCATTTTTTTTTATTTGTTAAAAAAGTCATTTCAGCTTTTCATCATTTTCAGAAACATGCACTTTGAAATCTGCCTTTAAATATTTGCATTTGTATACCCCTATTTTGTAATTGTTGTGTAAATCAATGGCAAAACTGCATATAGTCTCAACTACGCGTATCATAAAACAAATTATTGTGTATGTTTTCAAAGAAAAGGAAATCCCATAATACATCATTAACTTAGCAGTATGCTAATATAAATCTTTATTGAAACCAGCAGTGAGTATTGCTCATATAGTTCCTAATGTGGAGTGTTCCAAATCAGTTACTTATGCAGTTCCTAGAGGGGTAATGTGGCCCAGCACACTAGAGCACTTCACTGTGTGCAATGCATCAGTTTCAGTGATAGGAAGCAGCCCTGTGTTCATGTTAGTGTGTGAAAGTCTCATTCTGCCATATTGATATTCCATCATTCCTAGAGTGCTCTCTTGGGCTCCTCTCTTTCCATCTTTCTTTCCATCTCTCTCTCTCGTTCCCTCAGTTTCTGGTGATTATGGATACTGTTCGTGGGGAGAGGTGAGTCAATGCTGGAGCTGTCACCCAGAGCAGGATTTGTCTGTGTAAAAATAGAACAAGGTTTCATATCTCAGAGAAAAGGTCAAGAGCAGGTGGTGTGAACTCATCGTCAGCTCTGCACTCCTACCTGGAATGGATCATGTTAAACATGTCAAGCTCCTGCTAAAATGATGCTGAAAGGAACAAAAACTGATTTTCCCCCCTAGTGACTGGAAGAACCAAAGCTTCCATCTTTGAGTTTTGGCTTTTGTAAATTCCATAATGCCAGTTGGGGGTATCAGATCTCCATCTTGTGTTTTTTTTCCTCCCTTCCTCTGTGGCTTGGCAGTGTATTGGCACATCCTGAGCAGGGGGAAAATGATGGGTGACTCCCACCGCTGTTTCATGATCCCTCATCAGTTTTCCTGACTCCCCAACAGAACCTCACGTACGTTGACGGTGCTTCCTCAATGTCACCAGAGCAGCTGCTCAGTCTTTGTGACCCAACATCGTCCTTCCCCTCCAAGAGATATTTTCCAATTGCTCGACAAGAACATTTTGGAGGATTATTTTTGGTTTCTATTTAGTGAAGAGTCTATTGAACATGAGTACAGACAGAGCTAAGAGATGGAGTACTTCCCTCTCTTTTTACCTTTGACACTTCTGATTTGACTTCGTGTCAAGCTCTCTCTGATCTCCAAACAAGCCCACTTGAGGCACAACGGAGTCCATTTTAGCAGTTTGATACAGATTTCATTTTTCTACTTGACTGGGTTATTAATCATTAAACACTGCTGATTGTTTAAGTTCCGTGAACTTGCCTGCTGATTTCCATTATGAGTGCTCTCATTCATGGCGCTTGTTGGAAGAAATGCACGGAATGCCCTGGCTGATGAGTCTCTGTTGTGGCATTGTTGGTGTGCTTTTCCAAGCTTTCAGATGACACATTATGACATTATTGACTGTGATAAATAGGCTTCCTTGCTGCTTTTTAATCTCTCCCAAATATAAATCCTCTGTTTGTCTCATATTGTTCATATCAGCATATGTGGATCAGTGACATTTAAGAGTGTCTACCATAATAAAACAAGTTTAAAACATGAGCTTAGTTCATAAAAGATGTTGTTTTCATGGCTTTAACCACTGTAACTGTATTACTTTTTAATACAAAAAAGTATCCTCCTCCATCTCCTTTTTAATGTGATACAAACTAAGCAAAACAAAGTAACAATCACAACAAGAACTAAAACAAAAGGCATCAAATTCAAGTGAAAAAAAGTAACTACAGTATATATTAAAGTGACAGTATGACCTTTTCGCTGCTAGAAAGTGTTTATTTACTATGTACAAAGAGTTTGATGTTGCCATGGCTAAGTGTAAATGGGAGTTGCATCTTCATTATACCTACAGGACTCCTGTTTAAATCATATTAATGGATAAGCTAAAGTATAGTCAAAACTTATTATCATGGAAGTATGAAGCAGTGTGAGGCCAAAAGCCATCGAAGCAAAATAAAGCAGATGAAGCAATTGCTGATGATAGTTGAGAGTCACATGGCATAAAAGCAGCAGAGCTTTATTATGTCAGTGTCTTTAATGTTTTTATGTTTTATATAAATAAAAACTGGAATCGAAGGAGTGATGCCATTATTATGGTGACACAGGAGTACATGGTCCTTGTTACTAAATACAATTGCTTTTATTGTCTGGATTTTAAACTTATAACACTGTTCTAGTGTATTTTTGTTTTTTTGGATACTTTAATGAAAATTATATTTTATGCATAAACTGTTTTTTTTTTTTTGCTTGTTTTGTTTTTTATATCCTTGAAAAAAAAAGTCACATGATTGAATATACTGTAAGGCTTTTGCAAGAAATAACCACAAATGGGCTCTCTAAGTGTCACGTAATATCCCAAAACCACAAATATGACTATTTTGTGGCCTTCACTTTGCCCTCCCCAATCATCTCAGTGTTAGGGGAGTTTGAGGTACATGAATTGTTATTTCTATGTTCTCTCTTGGCTCCTAATTTTGAGTCAATCATTGTTTTCCATAAATATCCACCGCAACTCCAGAATTTGTCAAGTGTTGTTCTTGCCATGACCCTTTTCACTAACCACTGGACGGCATTAATATGGTTCTCTGTAAGTCAAGATATTGAGAGAAACTTCACATTAGCACAGAAATGGACATGATAGTAAAGCACTTAGCGAGTGAGACTGGGACATCAATGGCCAAAGTGGGATGTCAATAGCCACTTACGTTAACGCCCTTGACGTTTGCAAGCCATGTCAATAACAATGAGGAACTGTCAATACCTCTATCAGCATTGCAGTTTTTTTGCACTGATTGACGCCAGCCAATGTTCATCCAAAAAGAAGTCTACTATCACTATTTTGACTTTCACTGCAATATGATGTGAACAAGTAAAAGTACAAACAGTAATAACTCAAGTAAAAGAACAAACAGTTACAAAAACTCTTAGGATGTTAGGAGATGGAAAATAAAGTTGGCGGGATCCTATCTGAAAAATCAGTCTTTTAAGATAAGTAAAGTTTCCATGCACCTAAATAAAGGCTTCACACTAGGAGGCTGTCCACAAATATGCCGGGGTTTGCCGGCTCCCATGAAGGATACCCTCGGGGTGGCTGAGAGAACAAGATGAACCAAGAGAGACTATTTGTGTTTGTGTGTGAAACTTGAGGCATCGAGGGGAAAGAAGGGTCTCTCAAACTGTTATTCTCATTGGTGTCACTGACAATGCAACAAATGGATGTTGTTTTGGCCTTGTGTGTGTCCTATACACAAATACACACACAGTCACATAGTCTCACACACAATGGTGGCAGTAACAATTGATATGATGACACTAGAAGAACATGGTAATGGATCTAGAGATGCTTCCTCATTTACTCAATCAAACGCAGTGCAGGAAGTATTGTTGAGGGCTATACATTTGGTCTATGTTATTTTTGTTTTTATCTCCAAATGGGTTGGGAATCATGCATTCTAAAATGTGCATCTGTGAATTTATTCTCGCATACATCCTGTTTGTACATTTTTTTACTTTGTCGTCATTTGTGTGTGTAATCTGGTGAGTGCTGGGATGCATGGTGGCTGCCTCTCTTGTTCTCCCAGCTGTCCTAACATGGTGCTGTGTTGACTGTAAACACAGCTGCAGGTCAGAGTACCAGACTGGTCAGACACTGGGTCAGTGTGGGGAGAGAGGGAGCGAGAGAGATGCTAGCTTCTTTTAAAAAAGCATTTAACTCACATGATACAAGTACATACAAGTGCATTGTCAACCTTTGTGCTGCTTTATTTAAAGGTTTCAAAAATGCATTAGAGACAGTCACCCTCAAAAGATCTTTGGTGATTCTGGACACAAAACAACTTAGTACAACTCATTTTTGGAGGCTATTTCACTTTGTTCTGTACCTAGTTATTGGTACTTCCATTAGTACCACCTCAGGTGATTTTCCAAGTGAGCTGTACCGTTACCAAAACACAATTGCTGACAACACAACTGTTTACACACTGCTGAACGATTGGTCCAAGAGGGTCCCAACCAGCGTCATTGGATTTACAACACAAGACACCAAACCTGATAAGTTTATGTCACGTTTACATCATGGCAGTATAGAAAACACAACTATAGCAATAATGCAAGCTGTGCCGAGCAAAACTGAATCGAAGCAACCTGAGCTGTGCCAAACCATACCATACTGTACCATGTAGTGACTTTAGTACTCTGTTTGCATAATTATGTATCTTCTTAATCTATTTTAATAGTACTAGTCAAGGTTTCGCTTAGGGTTAGATTTATTTACCCTATTCCTAAGAACACATTTAAAGTAAGTAACTTTGCAAGTACTTGTGTTCTACTTTAAGGTGCAGTAGGTGATTGTCTTCAGAAACTTTTTTTTGTTGTGCTGGTTAAAAGTCTCTTCACATTCCAATAGTAATGATTAAAGTAAATTATCTAAATGTATTTTAAGTATTTTTATATTATGGGTAAGGCATAAGACTAAAAAATGTTCATCCAATTAAAATTTGCCGTGCCCATTTCTCATAATTCTGATAAGTAGCGCAAACTGTTTGTCAACAAATGGAGGTTTGTACATCTGCAGCCATTCACGCAGATCTGCCATTTGTGCGTGCGCCTGCACACGAGAGAGACGGTAAAAACAAATAATGAATCAAAACTTTTTAAAATCCTGAATCAATATTGGAGTTACTTTTGGATGCTGGAGGAAGGATGACACCATGGCTGAAGTATTTATTTTAGACAGGTAATGTTATGTTAAAAAACTATTTTAGTAGCGCAAAGCTTTTGTAGATTGTGTTGTATTATGAATGGGTTATATGCACAGCCACTGAAATCTTCCGGCAAAAGATTGATGTGACCATTTCAAATTTCATAAGGTACCTTTTACAGCATCGATAATGTAGATGTTTATTTAGTTTAACAACAAAACATAAATAGCGCTATTCCCCCCAGCCTGCTTTACTGAGGTGAAGTTTAGGTTTTATATTCACATTGGTTCATTTTTGAACTATGACAACCTGTAACACACTCCCTATATTGTTTACCATGCTACTTTGAATATTCGGTCTGAAATAGCATGTAAGTATGGCTTAGTAATAAGTGTAATTCCTGCACCCCGCCGGCCAACCACTTAGCATACAGTAGTTGCTTTAGGACAAAGCGTGTGAGAGAGTGAGACCAGCGATCCTTGCATGCATGAAATATTGCACATTATGACAGGTTTTGCTTGCTACACAACTGAAAACGTGCTAGATATAATACCGTTTTTTTTGGTTCGGAATTGTAGTATTATAAAGTACTATAAAGTTTTCTAACTGGCAAATGACACGATCTAGTGGGTCTCTGTCATCTTTAATGTGCTCATATGATCATGATATCAGGAGGTGTGGCTTTGTACGGCAGGGGTGGGACTGTGTCTGAAAGATATTATGTTAACCGGTTATCATTTTGGCAGATCACCTACTGCACCTTTAATTTTATCATGACGTGCAGTTGATCACAAGGAGATTTTATTGTAGATGTAAAGCAAAGTAAATTTTTCTCAAGTTCACATAAATATTAGCAAAGAAACCACATGTTTATCTCATCTCAGTAAATGGTTCAGTTGATTTTGTGAGACTTTCCCGTATTAACTGTAACCTGTTGACTTATGAATTAAGTCTCAAGAATTACTCATCAAAAAATAGCTATCAAGCTTGATGACTTTTTCTAATACAACCCCAACATTAGAATAAAAATGTACCATTTCCTATTTTTATGAAGGCTGTACACATATATGGTTCAACAATTGTCTTGGGGTGAATTTTACACCACAAAAACAACAACTATGTACACACTGCCACACCCTATCATTTTGCAAGTACATATCTTTTTTTAATTATATTCGGGTGACCCTAACCCTAAGCTAACAATCCATGAATACTCTAAGACACAGGTGTCAAAGCCAATTTTTGGAGGGCTGTAGCCCTGCACACTTTAGTTCCAACCCTGCTTCAACACACTTACCTGTAGGTTTTAAACAAGCCTGAAAGACTCAATTAGTTTGATCAGGTGTGTTTAATTAGGGTTGGAACTACACTGTGCAGAGCTCC
>CAIGQW010052735.1:3184421-3213428 GCA_903798125.1 Danio choprae | reverse complement strand
TGTGTGTGTGTGTGTGTGTGTGTGTGCATGCATGCGTGTTGACAGTGATTATAAGAGGATGGTCCACTTTAGACTTGCATATCTGGCATTGCCTTAAATTAAACTTCTTCAAGTCATACTATATCTTTTAGGAGGGGGATAAGTCTATATGGTTCTTGTGAGTGTTAGCAGGCAACTTGCACTAATTGTATAGTTGATCATGTGAACTTTGGAAGGTACTGTAAAAGAAAAAGGCATTTTTAAATAACTTTTAAGAGTTTATGAGTAATGCAATCACCAATCATATCAGCTGGTGAAGTGAATAATTTCATCACAGAGAAGGGCTGAATTGCTTTGCCAGGCTGCCATGTTCTGTGCTCCGGGCATTAGAGCTCAAACAGCATGGCTAAATACCCGGCCAAACATGTCGTTCTTCAAACAGACTCAGGTAGTAGAGCTGCTGGATCCCAGCCAGGCCTCAGAATTAAGAGTTATTGTGCTCCTGTGGCAGCACTTTGCTAGGACCTCAGTAGAGTACTCATAAGCAGGCCCACCTGGGCCCAAGAGCTTGACCGCAAGCCACTGAAATAAGACCCCGAAGTCCCTGGTCCTATTTTAATGCCACTCTGAGACAACTTTATTTCAGTCCATAAATCATGATAGCAGCAAGTTCATCGGTTTGATTGGCTAGAAGTGCTTCTTCATCTTGTATTCCATTTTTAGTTTAGTACAGTTTCACGCTTAAGCGTAATCGCCTCGGAACGCATCTGAATGCCCCCCTCCTGTTTTACCCTTTCACAAAGTAAACCGCACTGCAACTTGGAGCACATTGATTTGAGGTCAATTGTTTTTGATTACTTAAGGATTTGAAAATGCACACTCGTTTGTAGCTACAAGTCTAAGCTGATAAAATATTAAACCAGGAGGCTGAAGGAGCCACTTGTGGAGGGAAGAAGCCTGGAAACAATTTGCGATGCTACCAAATTAAAGTTATTCAGCACCAAGGGTAATTTAATTACCATTCTTTAAATGTTTGAATGACTTTGACCTCTGCGGGGCTCCAGGGTCACGCAGGTGTATTTACTTACGGTAATTTAGAATCAGTAACATGAAACAAGCCCTCAAATCAAACAGGCCTCTTTTGTCCCATATCTTGTTTCGCCATTCCAAAGTTGTCTCTCAGTGTTTGGATGGAAAATTGAATTATTATTTCTTTTCATATCATTAGCTGCCATGTTCTAATGAATAAATCTGTTCGAGTTTCTTATTAGCCCCAAGAGTAAACACTTTGGAGATGAGTTTGACAGATAGAAAAAAAGAGAGAGGGAGGGGGCAGAACACAGAGAAAGCAAGAGAAAGCAGACATGTGGTGAGCGCTGACGGCCATGCAGGGCTCCCAGGCCAGAGTGTGAATAGAAACAGGTGTGTCACTGATTGTGTGGTGGGTCTGTGTGATGCCTATGTGGCATGTCTACTGGCTGGGTGTTTTGGGTCAATGGAGCACATCTGGTACTAGTCACAACAGAGTGCACACGTTCCTGGGCCCTGATCCGCCCCGTGAGGCTCACATCTGGGTTAGCTCTTGGGCAGCATGGGAGATGGATAAAGGGGGCTGTTGGGGATTTTGAGAGATGCTCCAGGTGCATCTGGGGGAGGGGTCTTTTTTTTTTTTTTTTTTTGATGGACGTGTCTAGTCTACCCATGAGAGTTGCCCCGTGCCTAGTGAATGACTTCTTCACCCATCATGCCAGAGTTGGGATGCAGCTGCTTGGAGCACTGATGGATCTCATTCTCCTCTTGTTTCTGTATGTTATTCCAATTAGGGGACAGACATCTCATTGTTAGAGCAAAAATCAACCAGATGTGTTATATTTCATCTATTCTCCAAACAGCTTAATCTATGCAGGGTCACAGGGGGCTATAGCTTATCCCAATATCTTTGGCCACATGGATTGCCAGTGCATTACAGTGTCCAAGCACACAGTTGTACTCTCATTCACACCTATGTACAATTTACCATCTTCAGTTAAGCCTAGAACAACCAGAATTAAATAACTTCTAGAATAACCATAGCGGTCATTCTGACTGTTCTCATATAAGGTGCATACTGTCATGTTAAATTTACAATCAAAGCTCTTATTGAGATTTTAGAAATTAAGCTTTGAATGTCTGTCATCATATTTTATGAATTCATTACCCTGAAAATGTGATATTTTTGATGATACAGTCTTTAAATGTGTTCAAATTACTAGACCAGGCAGCAAAGGTACACAAAACTCACTTTGTCCAGCAAGAGAGCAGGGGTTTTTATACCTAATATGTTGTTTTGAAAGACATGTCTGAAGTAAAGTTATGTTTTTGCTATCAGAAAGTTATGTTTTTTGTTAGCAGAAAGCTGCTAGGCAACAGAGGCACATTTATTCAAAGGCAAAGGAATAAGTAGCATACACAGTGTTGCCAATTTGACCACTGTGGTAGTTCAAGGTAGAAACACTCAGAACTCTTTTGTGCTTTGTCATTTTAATAAAATAACATGGTTAGAAAGAAATATGAACACATTTATGAAAGTCAGGGTAATATAGTTATATCGGTTCTATTTTAACAAAGCTATTAAATTACACAATTACAAAAACTCCTGTATCCCCTGTAAAAATGAGGTGAAATGACACTGCGACTGCTTTACAAGTCATTTAATGATGCAACACATCCCTTATTTACATTGCTTCATTTCAAATTGTTAAATGGATAGTTTTTCCCCCAAAAATGAAAGTGCTGTCATCATTTACTCACCATTCACTTGTTTAAAACATATTTGACTTCTTGTGAATACAAACAATATTTTGAAGAAAACTGGAAACCTGTTTTTGATTTCCTTACTGTGGAATAAACACCTAATGGTTTGAAACCACATGATGGTGAGTAAATAGTGAGTAAATTTTCCTTTTTGGGGGAACTGTCCCTTTAAACTTAAAGTAATAAAGTGAGCACATTTCTCCACCTGCAAAATGTTTGTATGATCACAGTGTTCATGCAGACCTTTAACCCTGTTCTAACTAATCTGCCTTTTAATCCTTTTGTGTGCATGCATGTTCTGTAATCCTCATGGTTAATTACATGATGTGACTGACCACACACTCGCTGGAAATAATCCTGCCTACACAACAATCAGTTGTGTATTGGAGCTTTGCACTTATAGCCATTAGTTTGTGTAGAGGTCAGGTTTTGACTTCATTCCCATAATGAAAACAAATAATATCTAAAGAAAAGCCAACATGTGTCTGAGATGCTTGAATTTAGAAGTAGGTGTGTGTACAAAATGTTGAAAATTCATGATAGAAAGGAAAGAGAATAAAAGCATGTGCTGGTTGGACTATACTTGTGAGGATAACATTTCAAAAGCAAATATAAAGAAAACTGACCCCCCCCCCCCCCACACACACACACACACACATTTAATATGTCCTTCACCATTTAAAAGCTCATAATGGTCCAAAATCAATACTTTTAAATCAAATAAATGCTTTAAATGTCAACAGGTTTCGCTGAGGTCTACATGTACGTATAGGGAACAATCAATATTTTTAGTATGCATTCATAAGAGGTCCCCATTTATGTGTTATCCAAAATGTCAATATAATAGCGCTCCCTTGTCTGTAAAACCCAATTTTGGTCTGCCCAATTTTTAATGTCATGTTACATAAATTTTTCGCCAGGACAATCATTGAAGAACTTGTTTTGTAAGACTGACCATGGAATGGTCAGTTTTACAACAATAATTAATCATTTTTAGAGTTATTATTATATATCAAATTATTTGTTTCTAATAATTCCTCTTTTTCTTCTTCTTCTTCTTCTTCTTCTTCTTCTTCTTCTTCTTCTTCTTGCTTTTTCTCTTATTAAGTATTCGTGTTGAATTTTGAGTTTGTATTTGTTGTATTTATCTTCTTATGAGTTATTGAATACAGTCCATCTGTTTTTTGTTGCAGTTTTACCATGCCACTTATTTTAAATGGACATTAAACGGGATTACAAACAAAACACACATCAACATCGCATATATCTGATTTTACTTTGAAATTGATACTTGAAATTATTTGCCCCCTTTGTTTTTTATTCCACACCCTATTAATCTCAGTAGCGCAATAAGAGATGTGCTGTTCCCTCAACGCTAAGACATTACTCATATGGCACCCACTTCTATGTCTCTGCACTGGTACACTTAGAATGCTATTAAAAGGCTGTTTTCCAATAGCCAAAATGCCCTGCATGTAAGTATAGAAACCGAGATGTGCCGATGTGTAGAAATATGTCCATGGGGAGCGTGGTTATGGCTGAGGGTCTTTGAGAACTGTTTCCTACTCTCTCTGGAATGACATTAGTTTAGCTCATAAGTGAAGTTGCTGAGGCACCTTATTTATGCGTGTTCTGCTTTCAGCAGCCGACACAAATCCAAAGCATGAGTGAGCAACCCTCTCCGCTTACAAAGGAAGCCAAACAAATTACCACACGTGTTATGGTGACAATTACAAAGCACTACAAAAAGTTCAGTCATTTCCTTCTCTAACTCCCTCCCTCATTCTGTTTTGCTTTCTCCCTCTCTCATTACCTCATCTTGTACTTTGATTGTGTAAGGAATGTAAATGAGAGCCTTGACTCTGCCAATTGTAACATTGCGAGCACTGTTGCGCAAAACAGTGCCATCTATCCAATTAAGATGATGAACACAATCACAAGTAGCGAAGGGAATAGCACACAAATATGCCCAAATAAAGAAAACCCCAACTCGCAGCTCTCTCAGTTACTCCATGGAATTTGAGTTACATGAGTTGCTCTGTGTTCAAAAATAAAAGCTCTGACAATTTGTTTGGGTGAGGCATTTGGAAAAGGTACTCCTGCTAAATCCTTTTTATCCTCTTTTTAAGAAACATGCGCACAGTGATTTTCCTCAGATTCAGGGGTCATTCATGGGCCTTGGTGTTTCTTGCTTGCTAACCGAAGAAGAAATACCTTTTTTGTACTTTTTGTACTAATAATTATGAGTTTGTGCTGTATTTAAGAAGAACTTTATGCTGAAAACAAGTTCATTTCACTCAAAAAATACTGAAATGACAGAAATGTCTAAATGACATGTTTTTGTCTTGCTTAATCAGCCCAAAAAATGAAAATTAGCTGTAAATGTATTCATACTCAATTCATGTCAAGGTGTTTCAGACATTTTTCTTTAGGAGAAAGTTAAAATATTTATTTGAACTGAAACCATGGCCCTTGGTGATTTACAAAATTAACATCTGTGGCTATATATTTAGAACGTATTCAGAACGTATTATTTTACAACATCACTGCCTTTTTGAAATTCAAGTCTAGATAAATCCACTCCAGCTGCAGTAAGTTTTTCTAAATAAATTATGTGACTTTCACCAGCCCTGCTAAGAAAAAATTTGTAAACCATTTTGTGTACTAGTGGTGATTTTATAGCACAGCTGGATGATTAATCAAAATGAAATCGCAAAATCGTACCTGCACATCTTGTCAGGAAAGCAGGGTTGTGTGTTAAGAATGTCCTCCGAAGGCCAGAGGGAACTCCAATGCAGATACTCCAAGCATGAAGAAATCCAGGAAATTCCTATAGAGTTGCATTATAACATAAGATTTAACTACTTTCATTGATTCAGCATGACTTTTCAAACAATCGACGGAAGTTAGGAAGTAAGGAATAAAAACATGCTATTAAATGTGGTATTTTCATGTGCAGCATTTACGTACTACACAGAGCTGTAGTTCACTAAGGAGTGATGCAAACAGCTGTGTCATCACCACAAAACAATTACCTTGATTGCACTATCAACTCTGTAAATGCTGCTCCATCTGAAAGCACATGCTGGAGGTCTATTAGAACCGGATTTACTGACAAGATGCACATGAAAATAGCCTTTGATTAATGTGAAATATCTGCTTTAAAAATTATCTCTAAGATCTGATTCACAACAACACTTTCTGTTCAACATCACTTGACCCAGAGTCGCACTTAAACTGATAATAAACATCGTTTTCATTAATTTAAGAAGCATAAATGTAGCTAAATACAATACTTGAATTGTACATTAAATAAAGAGATAGCAACCAATCATTTAAGCCACTTGTTTCCTGTTTTTTGACTCACTCTACTGTTTGTGGATCCAGAATTTTGATCTGACATCTGTTTCACATGGCATATTGGCTTGTCAGATGCAGGGTCCCTGCAGACATGAGCTCTCGACCTAAATGTGTTTTTAAATAGAATGTACAGTCTGGTTGGGGGTTTAAACACAAGCAAAATCAGGAAAGTGATTTAACTCAAAATCTAGATCATTTGTACAATTACTAATGACATTGTTACATTTTTAGAGATGGAGTGACAAAAACCCACAAGCATTTATGTGCATTATTGACCTCATGTATTATGATTTGCCTGATGGGGATGCACATTTGAAGAAAGTCAGAAATTAGCTTTTTAATTGAGGGCCAATATTTGTTTTGATTTCCAAGGATTTTTTTTCCAAGGATTTGAAGGCAAAGATTTTATAATTACCGTATTAATTGTGTCTGTTTTGTTATCTCTTATGTCAAGTACCTATATTTATCAATTATGTTTTTAATTAATTAATATAAAAAGAAAACTATTAACTATTACCAATAGCAAAAATAGGGCCTCACAGTGGCGCAGTGGGTAGCACGTTCGCCTCACAGCAAGAAGGTCGCTGGTCGCTGGTTCGAGCCTCGCCAGTTGGCGTTTCTGTGTGGAGTTTGCATGTTCTCCCTGTGTTGGCGTGGGTTTCCTCCGGGTGCTCCGGTTTCCCCCACAAGTCCAAAGACATGCGGTATAGGTGAATTGGGTAAGCTAAATTGTCCATAGTGTATGAGTGTGAATGGGTGTGTATGGATGTTTCCCAGAGATGGGTTGCAGCTGGAAGGGCATCCGCTGCGTAAAACATATGCTGGATAAGTTGGCGGTTCATTCCGCTGTGGCGACCCCAGATTAATAAAGGGACTAAGCCGAAATTAAAATGAATGAATGAATGAATAGCAAAAATAAATAATTATATATATTTTCATATTTATATGATAAAAAAATGCATCATTATACTGTATGTATTTCATTATTGTTTATATACTTCTAGTATTGTTAAAGGCTGTAAATTATTATTAAGATGAAAACACATGTTTGGAGAAATGATGCACCATAATCTGGCTATACAATCAAAAAATTGCTTCATGATCTTAGTTTACTTGGATGTTTTTTTATGCAAAAACTGCCTTACATCTCATACTTACTTTGTTTTAGGCCTTTGTTCTTTGTGATGACAAAATTTGTGATCATGCAAAATTCATACAGTGATTGTACTAGTGATCAATCTCAATGCCTCTGATTGGCTACAGCATTCATAAGCTCCATTGAAACGCATGTGACAGGTTACTAGGCAGGTTACTGAACAAAAAGGAATAATAATATGTCCTTAAATAACAAATCTGATACAACTGATATAAATGTAATTCACTCTTCATTTTCCTATTTCACATTAATTGTAACAGACACAATATGTTTGTTTAATTGCAGTGGCCTTTTTTACTGCCATAATGTGGTTTGTGGGGCATATTTGTTCAGATGCAAAAACCTCTAAAAGTACTCTAAATTGTTGTTCTAAAATGAGCATTTTTCTCAGCCTCCTCTGTTTAAGTTTAGTGATTTCACATTTATGGCAAAGAATATGTTATTTTATTGCCTTCAATGTAAAATAACTGAACATAAACATAAACTGTAACAAACAAATGAATGTTAAAAAAAACAAATGCAGGATTTCACACAATTCCTTCATGTTGTCCCAACACAAATCGATTAAGTTAGCATAAATTTAAGTGGATTGATGAAACAATTACGTTTCCCAAAACAATCTCCAAAATTGTGTGGTTTCAGCTCATTTTAAATAAGTAGTTTGAACAAGCAGCAAAAATATTTCTTGGAGTGTAGGAGGCTGAAAAAAAACTTCCAAAAATTTCCAAACGACACTTAGAGGCATCTGAACTTCATTTTAAGTAGTATTAAATTAGTATTGAATTAGTATGTTTGTCAAAAGCCCCCCATTAATAATGTTTTGTGTTTTCTGATGTTTTTCAGAGAATGTATGATGTAAGTGTCACAACTCTCTCTGACTTCAGTAGCTAGGTCAGTGCACAGCATCATAGTAAGACCGCCGTGGTGTGGGTCAAACTTTAGCAGACTAATCCTGCTCCTGTAAGCATTCAAAGCCCAGCACCCAGGCATGAATATTTGGCAAAAAGAAGGTCATTGGACTAATCTAGACGGTACTTTTTTCATTGGCCACCAGGGTTTAGTGAGCAAGACCTGGATGTGAACTTTTGAACCCTCTGCACAATAGCAGTAATACCACTTCACTTTAATGCTGTTCAGTGTTACCTTTAAGCCTCCAGTAAGCGGGATTTAAAAAATAATGTCCTTACACAGACTGTTTATCCAAGATACCCTATATCCCCCACCCCACACTAACACACACACCCATTCAGATACACACACAAATTAAAGCACACACATACATTCACCCATACACACTCACAGCCCAGCTAATAGGGTAGTTTGAAATTGTGCCAGTAAAAGCATGCACCCGCTTTACCCTTGGTTGACTTTAATGGGGTTAAAAATATTTTCCCTTCACCAGTGTACACATTAATCATGTTTCCGGTGGATTTGGACAATTGGGGGAGATGGGGCCTGAGTAAAAAGTCCAATTAATTGGGCCTACCCCAGCGTTTCCTTAGGTCACCTTGGGTTAGCTGTCCTATGTTTTCCAGGTCAGGTGTTTGGGGGTATGAGTGTATTTGAGTGAGCACCTTGTGCCTGAGTGTGTTTGTGTTGCCTTTATGCTTTATGATGGTCAGAAATTAAATGTGTTTCAGCATGTTTTAGGACACTGGAAAACCCACCATGTGAACAGTGCATAAAGCTTGTACATAGTTGTTTGTGACTGACCCACCTACAATAATCAGTAGTGGAAAAAAAGAGTACTAAAATTACAAAGAAGTAAAAAATACAATTACTTGCCAAAAATGTAGTGCAAGTAGTGTAAAAGTATCTGTTGCAAATACTACAAACTCCCCATGGACATACTACAGTACTTACATGAGTAAAAAGACCTAGTGAGTTGTGTGAGTATAGTGAGTAGTATAGTGTAGTGAGTATTGAGTAGTAGTGTAGTGTAGAATTAAAGTGAGTAGTGAGTCAGAGTAGGCTGTGAAAGGTTGATGCATTTACATGTGGAGCAAAATTTGTGTAACCTATGGGGGAAAAAAAATCTACCTGTGCTGATATGTTAAAGCTTAGGTTATGCACTTTGAACCCTGACTAACAAGCTTTGAGTGTCCAGCAGTTGGCAAAGCAAACCAAGGTCATGCTCTGAGAGAATACATTCAATTTGTGCATGCATTTAACTGTTGTTTAAGGCCATTTGGCGATTTTAGTCATCATACAGTAGGCATCCTTCATCTTCTCATCAGTGACATACAGTCCAAACACTCTCTTTGTCATTGTGTACAACAATTTTGCATCTTCTTAAATACTTTTAATGCCTCCACACTGTACATATTTGCTGCATTTATAAAGCATCTGTGTCTTGAGGTCAGTCTGTCTGATGTGAGTATTATATGTGCAATTTTATTGGATCACAATAGGACCACAATCTAGAATTCACTATTCTAGATTGTTCATAGATTATTCTACTTAGCCAATCACTGTAGACAAGAAAAAAATATGGCTGCAATTTGAAGGACACTTGTGTAGTAAAAGTACCCATACAAAACTATAAATGTACAATAAGTAAAAAAAACAAAAAGTTAAAGTACATTTCCTGAAAAAAAAAAAAAAAAAAAATTACAGTAATTAGAGTATTTGTAATTCATTAATTTACACCACTATGTGTTTCTGTTTTTGACTTTTGGACAATACAATGGACTGACAATAATTGTCAACTGCATGTCAATAAATACATACTGAATGATTTTCAAAGTCATTGGACTACTGTTTTCCTCACACAACACAACTATTTGGAATACCATTTAGTTGCTTTTGTATGCACACTGGAAAGTGGAACAGCAACAGGAGGTCATGCAATACATGTTGTCTGTCTACAAATGATGTTTCACAACCAAACATATGCAAGAAACTATACAACAAATAAGACACATCTTAGACAAGACTGGATTTATTGTTGTCAAAAATGGCAGCCCACAAAGAATCGTGTGATTCAAGATAACACTGTGCTGAAAAATGAAGCATATGAATGAGAATTGTTCAAGAATGTTCAGATCTACACTGTAAGAATCAATAAGTTAAGAGAATTTTAACATTTTCTCTCCTTTACCAGTCAAACAGCAAAGCATGATGGGAACAAAAAATAAATGCTGTATCTTAGTCCATTTGAGTTCTGTTTAATTTAATGAGTTATAATGAGTATAATGACCTTTTTTATTTCAAATGTATACATTAAACTGTCAATAATTCTTTATATTATATAAAGAATTATATTATATCTTTATATTTCTTTTATTTGGTAAATATGACTGTTAGGTTTTACAGTGTATGGCTCCTCACCCTACAATATATATTTCTCTCTCATTTGTTATACAGTAGGTTATCGCCAATGTACTGTACTTTCCACTAGAGTAAAATCCTTCCAATTGATGAATCCAAACATAGTGTTTCCTTCATTCATTCATTAATTTTTCTTTGGCGGACACCCTTCCAGCCACAACCTAGTACTGGGAAACACCCATACACTCATTCACACACACACACACACACACACACACACACACACACACACACACACATTCATACATTACGGCCAATTTAGTTCATCCAATTCACCTATATCGCATGTCTTTGGACTGTGGGGGAAACCAGAGCACCCAGAGGAAACCCTTGCAAACACAGGGAAAACATGCAAACTCCACACAGAAATGCTAACTGGGCCAGCCAGGACTCGAACCAGCGACCTTCTTCTTGTGAGGTGGCAGTGCTAACCACTGAGTGATCTAACTGATGTTTATCTCACAAACCTTTTTGGATTTAATCTTTGACAAAACAATGTTTCCCCACTGTTGACGCACACTAACCATCCTCTTTTTATTTATTTCAGGTAGATAGCCATGTGTACGTCATTGCACATGCTTATACATTTCCAGTTTTGTTATTCATTCCACGTGTTTACATGTATACTCTTCTCAATCCAACTGATATTTCAATCAGTTTGAGCATTTTTAGTCCGATTGAGATGTTTACATGGAGAATATTCATTTAGATTTCATTTTAAACCTACTGTAATTGGACTACAATACTCCATTCTCACAGCAATTCATAACTTTTTGATTTAGTGGCTGATTCACATGAAATCGTACAATCTCATTTGTACAATTTAGTACAATTTGCTCATACTCCAATGACGGTTGGGTTGAGGGGTGGGGTTTGGTGTCACGCCTCCTTTTAAAATCGTTCGTTTTCATATGACTGAACTCATACGAATTCATACGAATTAGCCACTAAACTGACAAAACGTACAATAGTTACATTTCCTCGTGAGATTAGGCTGATACTGCATGTTAACGCACCTACTGTGGTACTCTAAGGCTGCATACATAATCAAATACTCTTTACCAGGTTTTTTACTTTGAATTAGTAATTACTTTGTTACTTCTAAAAAGTATTCTCTCAGACCAAGTTTAATGCAATTTTAAACTTTCATTATTAGAGAAGTATTACATAGTTAGTTTAGGGAATAATTTGCAAAGTAGAGTGTCTGTTGCAGAACCAACAAAACAAAGTGTTAGCAAAAATTAAACAGACAATCTACTAATACTCAAATGACTGCTAGTCAACATGTAGTTACTTACATTCAACAGAATGTTAAAATGGGTTCTTTAAATTTAAGTGTTACTTTCAAAATAAGGAAGCAGAATAATGAAAAAACAACATTAATTCACTTAAATACTTGCTGTAAAGGGTTGTTAAAATAGAGTCAGAATGTACTCCTTTGCTTTAAAAAAAAAAAAAGCTAAGGGACAATGGAAAGCATATCAGTTGGCACTGGGGAAGAAAGTACAGTCAAAGAGCTGCTCTGTTGTTTTCCCCCCAAGCTCTGGAGAGAATTCCTGCTTTCATGTGTGTTTAGCTTCAGGCATCTTTGTTTAGATTTGGGCACTGCTGATGCCATTGCAACTAGAAGCTGCCAGGGGTCAACTGCTCTGTTTTCAAACTTCTGTTATAGCTTTCACTCTTTCGTTCTTGCTTTTCACCTCCACCACCTGCTCCACCATATAGGAAAACACGCTGTGGTCTCCAGTCCCTAATGCAAGACTCTCCTTATTCTTTCAAATATGATGCAACGTCAAACTGACAGGATGGTGTTGGTTTGTCCAAATAATTTTTTATTTGTTTTTGGCTGGTTGTAGTTTCTGTTCTGTTTATCTACTCATTGTTTTCTCCTCCTAATCTGTTTGTGTGGACACAAGAGCAAATTGTCTCCTTGACTTTTGTTCAATGCTGTATCCTGACAGTTGATCGAAGAACTCTGGGACTGACATCTGTCAGTAAGATGGATGGATAACTCCTCGCCTGTAGGCAGGTTTTCATGACTCCTCATTTCTTATCAAGTTTCAGGTGATGGAGTGAACTATGTGCATTGTGAAGTTTGCTTCATGTCGAAGGTTGATAAAGAAAAATGCCCTGAGGCTGGAAATAAGATCAGGTTTACCGCAGCTGTCTTTCGTACCAACTGCGGTCAAAGGTCACTGAGCAACATATAAAGATTCTTTTGTAATTGCCAGAGAAACCAAAACAAGGTTAAGATAGCAAGCTATTTGTTTCCACTTATTGGCTATAGAATGGCAATGAGTGAGGTATTCAAAGCCCTGCTGACCTTGTCAAAGGAAAATTAAACAGAGCTGGTTTGGAACAAAAATGTATTTTTGAAAACCTTGTGGAAGAGGGTAACTCACGAAAAGGCAAACATTTTTCTTTGGTTTTTTTATTTATTTAATATCATGTGAATTTTATTTAAGAAGTAAAAGCATTTATTCAGCAAAAGAATTCTTGATCAAAAGTGACAGTAAACGCATTTATAATGTTATAAAAGACATCTATTTCAGACTAATTTTGTCCTTTTGAGTGCTGTTTTCATTAAAGAATCCTGTTAAAAGAGTTTACATAAATTATTATGCAGCACATAATAATCTGTAATAATTCTTGCGCACAATCAATATAGAATGATTTCTGAAGAATCATGTGAGACTGAAGACTGGAGCTTTGTCATTACATGAATATATTTATCTAAATGTATTAAAGTAGTCATTTAAAATAATTTTTGAACATAAAAAAGAAAACATCAAAACATACCAACCACAAATTACTGAGCTCCAGTGTGATAAAATACTCCATCCCATTTGTTTATTCACCCAATATAGCCTAACGTGAGTTGCCGTACAATAAGAATTTCAAATGTTTAATAGTGAGGAATTCAGAATTTTGAAAATCTCACCTCAAATGCAACCAAATCTCCATGTTTAATGCCAAACCCTGTTACTGTGGGGTTTATGCTAACTCTAGCTCAGGAGAGTGAATCATCATGTTGCCAGCAGCCATAACAATTAAAAATAAATATGCATTTGGAAGAGATAAATATGGGAAGCAGCAAATCGTCCATGAGATGATGTGCGAAATGAATGTGGATGAAATTGACTGGTCAAGGAAATGTGTTTGCCTTGCCGTACTGTGCAGCTTTCCCGTATTGGCGATATCAGTGGTGAGCTTGATTGGTTTTAACGTCATTTTAATTATATAAATGATTCCAGAGACATTTTTTAGATGTTTATTAATTGGGGTGAAATATAAAGGGTTTAAAGGCCCATTCAAATTAAGAATGATTTTATTCGTTAGTGATTTGAAAAGCAAAATTATCTAGATCTACCAATGTTTTGTGCTAAATACTAGCTATCTGTGCTTCAGCAATAGTATCTGATCTACCAGTAATTGTAGATATTTGTTATTATCAGTAAATAAAATCCTTTGATGTCAGACGTTAAGAATTATTTTCAGCTTTTGGATTTTCAATTTTGAGAATCCTTACCATGCTGTTTATAACGATATGAAATCATAATCTTAATTTCCCTCATCTGCCATCATTTTTCAAATCATAATTGCCAATAGATGACACTGTGACTGGATCAAGATCAACTTTTTCCCCCTTCAAATTCCGACATGATTTATGTAACAACTTCATCATCCTCTTGCTCTTTGTGAGAGTCTGCCCATGGTAAGGAGTGTGGTTAGAAGTTTTGAATGTTTTGACATATTAATAGCTTCTGTCTTACTATGGAAGCTGTGAACCATGAAGCGCAGATGACTAAACCCGCCAGGAGGCTTTGTATGGAAGACTCCTTTCCCTTGTGCTGAGCTGGTGGACTTCCTGGGTAGTTTTGATGCCGTATAGCCTGGGGAAAAGCAACGGGTGTCTGTGATTCTTGATGAACAACTACATTTATGATTTATGACTTTTTTTTTCAGTGAATGATTCAAATGGCAGATTTATTGTGTGGAGCTCTAGAACCTATATGAATATGACAGTCAAAGATGTTGTTCATTACCAACTTCTGTCCTAATGGAGACTTGTAGGGGGGTTGTGTTTTTAGAGTCAGAGAACAACACATCAGCAAGTGTTTATAGCTCACTTTTCAGTAAACATGTTCATAATGTTGCATATCAATAGCTAATCTTGTTGGTCAGCCTTTTCTCCTCATTTCAAAAGCATTGGCTCACTTGGTCTTATGTCAGGTTTAGACTACATGATATTGTTTTACCTTGTATAGTTCTAGTTGCTGTTGTTGTTTTGGGTCCTCTGTATTGGTTTTGTTTTATTTATGGTTTTGACCAGTAGGAGCACTAAACTCTTCCATACACCACTTTCAAACATGGTGAAAATGAAAGAGAGACTCTGACCGCTTTCACACATACTGACTTTTCGTGAAAATTACTCACAGATTGTCGCAAAGAGATCATGTATAAACAGATACTTTTTAAAAATACCAGAAAATGTATACCGAGAATTTAAAAATAAATTACTGTTTACTGTGGCCAATAAAAACTTTCTGAAGCCGATGACAGATTTATTGCTGTTTATGAAAATAACAGCTTTTTAATAATTCATCCGGCCTCACGGTGGCGCAGTGGGTAGCATGATCGCTTCACAGCAAGAAGGTCGCTGGTTCAAGCCTTGGCTGGGTCAGTTGGCGTTTCTGTGTGGAGTTTGCATGTTCTCCCCATGTTGGCGTGGGTTTCCTCTGGGTGCTCCGGTTTCCCCCACAAGTCCAAAGACATGTGGTATAGGTGAATTAGCTAAGCTAAAATTGTCCGTAGTGTATGTGTGTGAATGAGTGTGTGTGGATGTTTCCCAGTGATGGGTTGCAGCTGGAAGGACATCCGCTGCATAAAACATATGCTGGATAAGTTGGCGGCTCATTCCGCTGTGGCGACCCCAGATAAATAAGGGACTAAGCCGAAAAGAAAATGAATGAACGAATAATAATTCATCCAAACACATTAAGTTTCTGCTTGTTAATCAGACAACATTTCTATGTTTCTTCTTAGTGCCAACTGTAAAAACTCCACAAACGAAATGTCGTTGCCTCCTGTGTGAATTGCACATTTTTACATTTTTTGGAAAAGACGTTCCAGTATATTTGCCAGATATTTGTTGTGTGAAAGGGGCTAATGCTACTTGAGCTTGGTGTAATTCTGCAATGAAGGAAAGGTACAAGGAACTATGGATATCAGTAAAATGGCAACAGAGCTGGAAATCAGTCACTAATTCCTGAAATAGGAAATTATGTTGCAAATATTAAGGCTCATTTATATCAAGAGAATAGTCTATAAACATAAACTTACCAGTAATTGTATTAGCATGCACACCAACTCACAATATCATTCTGTTTGTTAAAAGCACACAAGTCTTGTCAGGGTTTTCAAAAGTATGTGAAGTTCACTGCAAGAATTCTTGACAACTAAAGACAGCCATCTTAAATGGAGTATTGTTTGTGTGTGTAGGAAGACAAATTATAATATGCATTTGTTTATATGGCAAAACATGTCTTTTTCACCAAGAATGTTCATACAGATTCCAAAGGCAGATACTGATAAGATAAGGAGTGGTTAATATGTATCTGGACTTTGGGGGGTTTACAATGTGGTCACATGTTGATTAATTAGTTTGTTTGTTTCATTAGTTGGGCTTTGGTCACATGGTCAAGAAAGATACAAAATAGGTGGTAAACTTCTCTGCCTATGCCTTTTCTTCCTGCTCTGTTCCTCTCCTGCTTTGGAGTCTTTCTTCTCTGACTCTACTGCTATCAGACTCTCTTTGACTCTCTCTCTCTCTCTCTCTCTCTCTCTCTCTCTCTCTCTCTCTCAGGTAATTTATTTTACATTTAAGCTGAGTACAATTATTATCATATGTTTATAGCATTTTATACAGTTATTTTGTAACTAATTCAGTTGTAACCATAGCAAGTTATTGTCATTAAATCATTTAATTTGCAAGTATTTGTCAATTACTTTTGATTTAACATCAACATTCAATACAATTACATAATAGCAACATTATCCCACGTTTTTAACTATTAAAACTGCCCTCATTTCCATTTTTTATGTAATATTGCAGAAGGATGGTTTGACTAGAAATGTACAGTTTTTCACCATCATACTGATCACTTTTTAGTCATTCGGCAGAACTACAGTTCGAACTGCTGTAGTTAAAATCCCATTCTTACATGTCCCTACATACATCTTTATGCCCTAAACACGAAACAGACTTGGTGGTCAGGTGGCACTGGTTGTGTAGATTTTGCCAATACATGTTACTGAATTGAAAACATTAGATTCTGGAACCACATTCAAAATTGTTGTATTGACCCCACCACTAAACTAACCCTAACCATAGCTTACCTCTAACATCAGAGGCAAACGATAAGTTAATAAGATTGACATTTACTGTAAACCCTCAAACCTGTTATTATTATTATTATTATTATTATTATTACTATTATTATTATTATTATTATTGTTAGTATTATTATTATTATTATTATTATTATTATTATTGGAATGTGGATCATTGTACATATTCTAATTTGTGAAATCATAGACACTCACTAGAAGTCTTTGGGTGGTTGTTGGTCAATGAAAGTTCCCAGACTGCTGTCAATATGAGGCTGTATCTACTGTAAAATTGTATATCTCCCTATGTTTGAGAAACAGTGTGTGACAAGAGAAAATGTCTGAGTAAAGAGTATGTAAAACATACCCAGATTACCTATTACTTTTGGCAAGGTTTTGAATTGCACATGTAAGACATTTTACAATCCCATGGAGCCACGGGAAAGGATTTGTTCATGGCAGTGAAGCGATACAACTGACTGTGGTGGGTCACATAACAATGAAAACATAGTAAATTTAGTATTTCCGGATTGCACTCATACTAACCCAAACCTGGAGGGCCAATGTCCTGCAAAGCTTAGCTTCTATCCCCTAATCACACACACACACATCTTTGGACTCTCGATAAACCTTTAGAAAAGTGTGTTGGAGCAAAAAATCTGCAGGATGTTGGCCCTCCAGGAGCAGAATTGGAATCCCTTCTAATATAGAACATACTTTTTTAGCGATCATGAAGTAATTACTTATTGAAAATAACCTACCCAAGAGAGCATGCGATTTTGGACTCTGCCTGAAGGTCTGGTTATGCAAGACGAGATTCTTTGAAAGTGATTCCATTCTTCTGTGCCATTATTGTTGTGATGTGGACTCTGCTATTCATTAAAATAAATTTTTAAAACTGTATCATTATTGTCATTGTCCTTGACATGAACAGGCATGAACAGGGTCTCAATAACCCCCCTTACAATTGTGCTGCCATACACAGAAACTGATTAAGACATCAATAACACATCAAGCCCAGGCTGTCTGATCAAGACTCTTCAGTTCCTGTGTTGGAAATGCCTGCTCCATCCCACAGTTAGGGCTTTATGACTCCCAGCAGTATCTCTGTAACCGTGCACTGCTAGAATCTCCACCCTGATCGAAAGACTCCCCGGGGCCCTTTGCATGTGCACACAAGGAGCTAGTGATGAGTCAGTGTTGTGCCATGGAAAGTGCTGTACAGACGCTCACAGTAGTGTAGCTCTGGGCCTTTTCTTTTACCCCATTGTCTTATCAGCCCAGTACCCAGCGCTTTCCCGCACCGCTCTGTGCCTCCCCACAGGGCTTGGTGGAAGAGAACGTAAGCACATATGCCAAACTTTGTCTCTCTGAAAAGTTTTCTGAGCTTTTGCATCAGTGTAATGTAAAGATAATAGAGATGCAGAGATTCAGACGGGCATATTCATTATTCATTCAAAGACAGAAAGATCTAAGCCAGAAACTGTATTTAAACCTGTACACTGTATAGATCAGTGTTCAAAAGCAGATTATAAAGAGTTATTTTTAGATGCATTTTTGAATGTTACCAATGGTTTTTCTACATAAATAATTGTGACATAGCATGGGATGATTCATTATTTATTTCTGTCTAATTATAGTGATTGCAATGTAATATTTAGATTATCATCTGTGTAAACTAAGAGCCGGAGATTATGTTTAATCTCTCAGTCTATATTAGATAAAAAAAAAAAAGAGCTACAATTTGAATTCATCAAAGACTAATTGTGATGTAATTTTACAAATAATACAAAAGAACAAACAGCTTTTGAACATTTCAGAATTTTCCCTGCTGCTGTTTCATTTGCTATGGAAATCTAGGTACACAGCCGTTGTTTCATTTAATTGTTTCATCAAGCTTAAGGCTTTTACAGAAATCCTTCAGGATATGAAGGTTCTGTTTTGTTTGCTTTGTTTTATTTTCTTACATAGATGTAAAGAACTGGATCTGCTATATCTGGAGACTTAAGTGGGCTTGTTGCCAGTGTTTAATAAATCATGGTTGTGGACATTGATGTAAAGTCTAGTTTAGTGCACAAGATGATACCTGTTAACTGCATCGACTGGGTATTATATTATAATGAGAGCGGAAAAGAGAAGGAAAGAGTATGAAACCTTGAGGGACAGAGAGAGAGAGATTCAAGGAGTAACAGAGCATGCACCCAGTCAAGGGGGCACAGCCCCAGTCAAGCCCTGCGGGCACAATCATTTGAGCGGGCGAATTGCTCTCTCTCTCTTTCTCTGTCTTTCTACCTGCGGGGCAGCAGCACTGCTGTCAGCTTGAGGCTTCTAATTGAGTTCTCATTGCCTCATCATTATCCCCCCTCCATCCCCCCTTTCCCTTTTTTCTTATTTCAGATAGTAAGCACTTTCTCCATATTAAGATGTGAAATTCATTTTGACAGGAGGGCTGAAAATAGAGTGGAACTTGTAGTGTATTCTGCTTGGTTTTCTCTTCCTCTCTTCTTCTTCTTCCTTCACCTTTCTCTTTGCCCTTCAGTCTATTTAGAATCTGCCAGTCTTGTTTTGCTAAGGGCAGAAAACCCCTGTAAGGTTCGGGCCAGCCCATTCTCAGTAATATTTTCATTAAATGAGCATGTGTGTGTGTCAGTGAGAGAGAGGGAGACGAGGGTGGCCACAGACTGCCAGCTCAGCCAAACAAATGCAACCACTCGTGAAATCTTTGTGAATCAACTCCTAATGTAACCTAATGCCGTAACGGGGATTAGAGCAAACAGTGGAAATGCAGATATGTATTCATGCCTGAGAGAAGGGGAAAAGTCAGAAACACAAGAGAGAGTTATATTCTTTATGTTTGGACAGGTTGAAGATGCTTGTTATGGATATAATTATGATGTCCTGGCATGGTTGCATGGCTGAATCCAGCCCCAGTGTGGTTTATTTGGATGGCAGCCATACTAGAGATTTGCTAACTCTAACAAACAGTGCTGACCTGACAGCACAATCTAATAGCTCACTATTAGTGGTGGCTGGGCAAGCATCACTATTAATATCGCTTTTGCTCTTCTAAACCCCACACCATAGTATTGAAATATTAAAAATTAAGAATAGTGGGCTGTTGCTTTTTTCAATCACCAAAGTCACTGCTTTCACCTGGAGTATTATAAAATATCCCATAGACTGATATTAAAGGAAGAACCTGAGATAAATTTAGAAAATTGTGGGTGGGATCATCAACTTGGTTCAGCAATAAACAGCCTAGCAACTGATAAGAACTGCAAGAATGTCCAAAGCAATGTATAGGTGCACACTTTACTCTAAATAACAAAAACAAACACAAGCTCTGCAATTTACAAAGAAAGTCAAGTCTAAACATAAGGTCGTTTAAATTACTCTATTACGATAGTTTGGACATAAAATATATTTGAGGCCATAATCTATATAGATAGCCTTAATCTGGCTATGTTTGTTACTTTTTGTTTGCTTGATTAAAATCAACTTCTTTGTTAGTGCAATATGTTTGAATAAATGTAAATGCTACCAATTGATCAAGAATGAGGTGCACCAAAATAAAATGACTGATGTTGCTGAAAAGATTTATGTGCCAGTTCCAAATTAGCAGGTCAACTCAAAATGGGTTGGAATTGATCTCCAATGGGTTGTATTCCAGTGTGGTACAGCATCACATAAACATAAATACATTATGGACCAAAGACATTTAAATGAACCAAGAAGAACATGATGTCCCACGATACAATGATGTAAGGACAAAATGATCAAGTTGACCTGTTTTTTCTCATCATAGTCTCAATGTATTTAATTGTGTGTGTGAGACAGAGAAATACATTGTGCTGTTTTGAATTCACATATTAAATATGTGTTTATTAAAAGTTATTAAGAGACTCACGGTGGCCACAGCGGAATGAACCGCCCACTTATCCAGCATATGTTTTACACAGCGGATGCCGTTCCAGCTGCAACCCATCACTGGGAAACATCCATACACACTCATTCACACACATACACTATGGACAATTTAGCTTACCAAATTCACCTATAGCACATGTCTTTGGAATTGTGGGGGAAACTGGAGCACCCAGAGGAAACCCACACGAACACGGGGAGAACATGCAAACTCCACACAGAAATGCCAACTGACCCAGCCGGGGCTCGAACCAGCGACCTTCTTGCTGTGAGGCGATTGTGCTACCCACTGTGCCACCATGCTGCCCCTTCATTTTGAATGTAAACTTTATAAATGCTTTGGCAATACATTTGTAGCATTTGTCATGCTAATAAAGCAATTATTGAATTAAATTGAATTGAATTGAATTGAATGCATTAAAATTATTACATACAGTTCTTGCACAGTATGAATATACTTTGAATTACCTGTGCAAAATCAGCCTTCCAGTTTCATTCACCCAAATGGTCACTAAAGTCAATCCTACAGCAACCACGGTCAGGTTTAAATGCATTCATGTGACTCCTTAATTTCCTAGAGCTCTAGACAAATGGCATACAACATGATATAAATCAATTTTGTTTATCAGACCTTTCCAACAAGAACTGCTGATAATCTCCAAATGCAAAGGAAGCAGGAAGACATGATTGTGATCTGTAGTCTAGACTAGTCAGACCGTGATGCTGATGATGCACTAAAATGACACTGATGATTAAAAACAAGAACCAAATGACTGTCTGTGTGTTTGACCCAAGTGAGTCACTGTGGGTCAGTCTCATAGTGAATGGCGGTTAGACCTCTGGCATAATACGTTCACCACTAAACAGAGACAGAGTTATCAGATCTAATTAGTACGTTAATAAGATGAGATCAGCTGCAGCCGGTGGCAATTTTAGTATGGCAAATGCTTGCACTGGTCAGAGACGGAAAATAGTGGGATGTCAATGAGGGTCCAGTGGTTGGAGGGGGTAGAGTGAAAGGTAAGGTGGGATTATTAGGGTGCAGGAGCTGATGGCGGATTCTTTGCTCAAGATATTTTGTGTGTGTTTATGGCAGGTTTGTCTGAGTGTGTGCAAGAGAGAAAAAAAGAAGAAAAAAGACTGAAATAAATTCTGAGTGAGGGTGGTGTGAGGTAGATAATTGCTGCTGACAGTCCAGCGTGTTCATTTGAAGCTGAGCCCAAGACATCGGGATACAGACGTGTAGAAAACAAGATGTAATCACTGGAGTGAGGCAATACAGACGCCCCGTTTGTCAGCACAATCACACTTTTTAATGTTTACAAGAATAGTTCAGCCAAAAGAAAAAAGAAAAATGGAAATTCTTCATGATTCTTCTGTGGAACAAAAAAAAATATATATATATATAATAATATATATATAATATTATATTAATATATATAATAATATAATAATATATATATTATATTATATATATATAATATAATATATATATATATATATATTTTTTTTTTTTGAAGAACATACTGGCCAGTCTTTTCCATAGGCCCAGAATTTGAGAGTTGCGACTTTTGAACAGAAGAACATTTTTCACATAAATTTGTAATTTGCATATGTACAATTTTGACATGCAACAAATACTTTTTAACTGCTATATATTTGAACCCAAAATTAAAAGTATTTTGTTTTCAGTTTATGAAGGTATATTAAACTAAATCCGTATATATTATTTCACAGGTTAATTGACTCACAATTAAATCATTTCATTATAATGGGTTTCTGATTAACTGTAACAAATTAACTTGGAAACTCTGAAGTCAGGATTTAAAGAAAAGGTATGCAGACATCATATTGTAATTACCTGAATAATATTTTGAAACCATTCATTGCCTAATACGTTTTCTACAACTTCCTAGAACTGAAAATCCCTTTACTGATTGTTCTTCCATAAAAGTATATAACTCTAATTATGAGTTCAAAGAGAATGTCATCTAAAAATGACAGTAATTTCTACATGACCTGAATGCAGCAACTATTGAAGTGATTGTGATTGTAGTTGTCTTTCCCACATGACTTTAATGCATCAAAAGTGTGAGGACTGCCACACCAAAATATTTGTCTCAGTCTCATATCTGTTTAAAACTATCACCCAGTCTCCACTTCATCATTAATTTCAGATAACACATTTTGTGTGTGCATTCTTTGATTGCATTATAATGATATATTAATATATCTATTTTGCATGCTACAATAAGTGTGTGCGTGCTTCCATGCTTCACTTGCTAATTTCTGTTCTTGAGGGCACCCGGCGCATGTGTAAGATTGGGTTTGCCCATTGGCTTCTCTGCATTACTGTACAGATGGCATTCGCTCGCCCCTGCCCATATTGCCCACAAACCACTTGACATTTTAATCGACATTTCCTTCAGAGCTCCCACATTAAAGGCCATGACATTTCATTTGCACATGATGTTGATTAAAACACGGTTACATACTTCAAAATAGGGACGAAACCAAACCTGAGAAAAAAAGAAAGGAACCTCTGTGTGTCTGCAGAAGCTTTTTAGGGTGATTTTTACTTGCAGGGCTTTGCATACAAAATATGTGACCGTGGATCACAAAACCAGTCATAAGGGTCAATTTTCAGAAATTCTGAGAGCTGCATAAATATGCTTTCCATTGATGTATAGTTTGTTAAGATAGGACAATATTTGGTTGACACACAACTATTTTAAAAGCTTGAATCGGAGAGTTTGAAATTCCTTTAAGTTGTCCAAATCAAATACTTACCATGGTGTATTACTAAACAAAAAATTTAGTTTTAATATACTATTTACATTATGAAATTTGCTAAATGTCTTCATGGAACATGAGCTTTATCTAAATGCTTAATGATTTTTGGCATCAATAATGAAAAATCAATCATTTTGACCCATGGTGTATTTTTAGTTATTGCCAAAAATATACCAGCGCAGCATAAGTATGGTTTTGTGGCAAGTGGTCACATATTATATCGGATACACTAACATGAATATTAAATATTAATATCATTAGTAATATTAGCATTATGTCAAACTACTCAAATAAAGCACCTCAACAAAATGTATAACACTCAATCAAATTGATCATTCGAAAAGACTTTGTGTCACACTTCTAATAAAATGTGTTATTGTTGTCTAATTATGTAATAAAACTTAATAAAAAAAATAACTCATTCAAAATGTATTCATTTTTTTTTCATTGTAGCAACACTTATTTTTTTCTATAGTCTCATTTTCTTCCAAGCTGATGCTTAGTATTCACACTACAGTGAAAGTTTGAAGTGAACTTTTCAGCGAAATCCAGAGCATATCTGACATTTCTTGATGTAGCTTTGGACAAGGCTGACCGCCATCTGGAAGAATGTGAGTGAAGAGGCTTCATCTCCATCATGTCACCTGGCTTTAGATCGGTAGCCCCAGCTGTGTATCCGTCTTTTCCCCAGGCTGTGTCCTACCTGCCATATCTTATATCTCCTGTCCCTCATGTTCTCTGCCCTGAAGGAAGCAGGTCTTATGTCGGCTCTGCACAAACTAAACGTCCACATACTGTCAACTCAGCTGATCTGGTGTCAGTGCTGAAATAGCAATTGACATGCTATTGTTCTCCATTAAGACATCGCGACATCTTTGAATAAAAAAATGAATGCTGTTAAAAGTTAATGTGGAGTTGAATGAATACTACACACAGCTTTAGCTCATAGATAACTTCAGGTGATAGACACTGTCCTATTTTTACTTTATAATACTTCTTGTGAACTTTGCCTTCGACTATTGTCTTCTTTGCCTTGCAGGGAAATGCGATGGAACTCAGCCAAGCATAAAGCCACATTCCTCACCGTAACATCTACCGAAATAAACCAATCACATACATTAAATGCGGTTTCTCAGTCGAAGCTAACATAGTAACCTAATTAAAAATAGATTCATATCATACCCATTGACCGCTTGGATTTAAGAGAGGTGAAGAGGTTAATCATAGCCTGTGAGAAGTAGACTGTAATTGATAGCGATTCCTTAATTAGTTCAGTTTTAGTCAAAGTTATCTGTGTCAATAAAAATATAGCATGTATGCTATAGGATTGACATTAAAGATATTTTTAATAGTCTCATGTGTAACCTTGACTTTTTTTTTTTTTTGATTGACATTTTTTGTTCTATTTATAAAATGTTCTTCAGGTTTAGCTCAGTGGATATGTGAATTTAGTGTTGTCTCCTCTTTATATTCTTTTGTATCAATTACGCTTAGCCTTGCCACAGTAATGCAAAGTGATATAAAACTAAATTAAATAAAGACTCAATTAAATGAAGAGTAAAAATACAGAATATAAAAACAGCATGCAAATAAAGTTTAAATATATCCTTACAAAAAAACATGAGAGTGAATGTGAGTTACAGTAAATCTACACAAGTAATTAGACCACGTAGCTGGTAAGGTTAATAATAGTGTCAAAAAAGAAAAGGCAGGAACATAAATATGCAGTAATAAAATCAGAATCTTTCTAGAGTTGCTGTGCCATGAGAAGAGAAACAGCAAAAAGGAGGGAGACATGAAACCTTAATTTGGGAATCTATTACAGATCCTCCGCACGGCTCTTCTCTCCCTCACCCATAAACACACAGAAATGTGTTCAAGCGCCAGGATCCTTTATAAGTTTCCCTTCTCCAGGAGTAATGTGCTCTGAATGGCTGCTAAAATGGGCCGGGAGATTTCATTCCCTTCGCTCTCTCTCGACGCCTCACCTTTGGCCCTTCGATGATATGAGTCCTCTCTTGCTTTTCTCCCCACGCCAGTGATGGGAGGCTGAAATAAGCCAGAGCCAGCAGGGAGAGAAGGGAATAAAGCTTATTTACAAAAGCTCAAGCATGGCAGGTGTGCTGTCCACCACCCAAATTAGCCAATCAGCTAACCATCAGTCCAAGAATTCCCTGCAGCACAGCTAAAGTTGGACTGAATAATGCAAAGGGCTTTGGAATGTTGCTTTAGTGCTGTAGAGGGAACTTTGAAAGCTTTCATATAAAACGCTTCAGAAAAAGAAAGCAGTTACAGACAATTACAGTCATTATATTAGAAACATCAAATACACCGTGAGACGTGCTTGCTTCTGATTTAAGAACTATAGCCTGAGCTGGTAGGCTTACCCTGTTTATTGTTTATTTAGTGACTTTTTAAGCCGTTCTCCTCATTAAAAGGCAGATCACTTGAAACCCTTCAAGACCTGGTGTCACCGATTTACTTTTAGTGCTCTAACTTGAGATTTTATGCATAAGCTCATGATTTTCAATGTGACACAGAGCATAATCCATATAAACAAAATCCTTTAAATGTTAAATAAACATCCTGGCAAAGCGAATCATTTCATCCTTTGACAAATTTTGACTTTTGGCATTGATCCTAAAATGACATCATCCCGACGAGGGTGTCGAGCATTTTTCTTTCTTTCTTTCTTTCTTTTTTTTTTTGCTGGCATCCTTATGAGTGTGTCTGATCTTTCGACACTCGTGCAGAAAAGAGTGAATAAATAATGAGTGAAATAACCTCCAGGCATGAATCTTACAGATATATGAAATATTCATATGATTCTTAACACAAAACGTTTGCTGAAAGCCAAGCAGCGTGCAGATGTCATCCAATGGATGTATGCATGTAAGGTCTTATGAGAAATCTTGTACAGTGCTGAAATGTTGATCTCATTTGATTTATTAAAGTGTATGCCATAATTTGACCCATGGCCTTTTAGCTTGTGAGCTAAATCTGAGTCATATTTTGTGCAAAGGTTTTCAATTTTTTTTTAATTACTATTATTAAATCTACCAGATAAGTGAAGCATAACGATTTGGTGTTGAATTTCTTAATTGAAACACTTTTCTACGAACTACACTTAAATAAAGCCTGCAAGCATGCGGTTTTCTTGTCGCCTGATGACAGATATTATCTAATGCTATGCACACAGCACCAAAAATGGCAGTCGAGTGTGTTCAGCATAAGTTTTGAGACATCAATATTTATAAGTGTCTGTACTTGTGCGAGCACAAATGTTTACCCCATAGCTCTTGAGCGCAACACTCAAACAAACCAGAGTAAGCAATCATTCTTAGATGCATGATACCGACTATGAATGTATTCACAACATGCTGTCTTGTTTAAACCGAAGCTCTGTTTATACCTGGTATTAAGATGCGTTTTGGTCAATGGGATCACAAGTAGACAAGTGAGACACGTTATCGTTTACAATCTCATTTTTTGCCCACTTTTCACCATTTTCTTGATTTCTTTAATCGGAGTGTCAATATGTGGGTTTTTCAGATCTTTTGATCTAATTTTGAAGCACAAATTTCAAATGTTCTTGAAATAAGACAACACAAAACTTTAAAGACAGCAGCAACTTTCATTTATGCTTTAACAGCCACAAAAACGACCCTGAGTGAACTTTGAGGGTTTGTGTTAAAATTGGGCCTGTAAGAGAATAGTGTGTAATATATGTATATGGTGTTCCCAGAATGTGTCTGTAAAGTCATTCATTCATTTTCATTTCGGCTTAGTCCCTTTATTAATCTGGGGTCGCCACAGCGGAATGAACCGCCCGTGTCTGTAAAGTCTCAGTTAAAATACCACATTTATCATTCATTATTACATGTCCAATTGGCCAGTTCTGGGTGTGAGTTTCCATACATGTACAGTGTAAAACAAAATCCTGCTGCCTAAAATTGTTTAGAACTTTTCTAGCCATGTCAACTTGCATCAGTCAAACTGACTAAAAGTATTAAGTAACTTAAGTATTTAAGTAAAAAATGTTTGAAACCTGAAGAATTTATTAAAATTAAAAGTAACACAAAATTTTATTTTTTCTTTCTTTTATTCTGTGTACCTTTAAATGCAAATGAACTTCTGATCTCTTTGCCCATTTGAGAAAGATAGGGTCCTTTACTGCATGTTTCTGATATAAAAAAAGAAGAAAAATCTGATGAAAATTCTCACTCAGCTAAAAATATCAACAATTGTCAGTAAAGATGTTCAGCCTTGAATTTTCCAATACCTTACTGTGTGTATAAAGATGTCAATTTATGAATTATGCAGACAATTTTTGGAATAAAAAACACACAATTTGGAAACATTCAGAAAATATGAATGGTGGTACTCAGTACAGGTACTTCAAAGGCCAAATGTAAAGTGCTTTTGTTTTCATAAGGTAGTACACAGCACAGCAGCACTAATGCTATGCTTGAAATCATGCTATCTTCCTTCTTGTTTAGACATTTGGGTAGCATTATGTGAATGTTTCCATGTGTAGATATGTGGGGAATCGTTAAGCCCTTCTTTTTAAAAACAAAAAATCAATTTGTTTATAACTTTGAACTTTGTAACTTGGCAGATCTTATTTATACACAAGCAACACAATAAAGAAAAAAGAAAAAATTAATTGCATAATTTCATTCCTTTTAGAGTTACTGGGCTTTAGTAGCATCTATACTACCAATCTAGTGTGGTCCAATGTACTTCCGGAAGTGGTTGAAATTAGAAAATCATAAAAAAAATTTTTTTTTTAAGATTTAGATCCTGTTCACACCTGTATCTGGTGTTGCACATCTTTGATAAACAAAAACCCATCAACAAAAATAGAAACAGGTGCACAAATCCAATGCAGTAAAATATAATTGTATTTTTGGGCATGTTTAAATACAACACAAGTTGACCAAAGTGTTACACAATGTCATACTGTTACACATACGCACAATCAAAACACATCCAGTACAGAACACATACCAACACACTACACCATTAAGCCCACTAAGGGTATTTATACCTAGAACAATACAAGGACCTATATTATGTTTGAAAAGAGCCACTATTAGCAGAGCAGCATTTCATTACAAGACTTCTAGACTTGTTCTGTGTCTAGATACATAATAGCCATTGCGTTGACCCTGTCCCTTGTGGGATTCGACGGAGTGAAGTGGAAAATCCTCTTGATTGGAGCACGAGCTGGTTTTTACACACACACACACACACACACACACACACACACACACACACAC
>CAIGQW010052735.1:3171348-3184321 GCA_903798125.1 Danio choprae | reverse complement strand
CACACACACACACACACACACACACACACACACACACACACTGTAATGGGTGTGAGAGTGTCGGAGGCTGTAAGTGTGTCTCTCACCTTCCTGTCCCTTCTTCTGTCCCCTTTTCAGGTCAGTAAACCGTCAGGCGACTACCGACCATTTCTGCAAGGCTAAAGAGAGACAAAGAGACACGAAGGAAACAGGGAAACGGGACCAGACACCTCCGCGGAGGGCACCAGACAGCCAGGGTGTTGAAAGTTAATGGAGCACTCTTTCACAAACACTCTTCTCTCTGGGGGCCTCTTTCTGTTCTCCTCCCACCGCTGAGCCTGCCTTTATTTTATTTACGAAAGGCCCCTTTATGTGCTTTCATCAGCGCTGCAAATTATGTAGCCCGGGTTAATGCTGGATGTGACCAAGGGATTCCCTTCTGGTAAGACGATGCAGCTGAAGATTGTTTGCAGAACTGGCTCTTAACATTGGCCATGTCATGTATGCCAGTTTGTGCGAGACAGAAACGTGCTAGCTTGGCCTTTTTAAAGCGGTCCTTTGGGCTATGCCCCAGTAATCCCCCCTCATTTAGATGGCCCTGCTGGGTAATGCTGCCCCCCCACCCCCCGAGCTCTGCCTCCTTTTTTCTCTCTCTCTAAAGGGCTGTAGGCTAAAGCCAAAGAGGCTGTGGTCAAGTGTGAATGTTTGAGAAAACTGTGCACTGCATAAGCAACAAGCTCGAGAGGCCCCCTGAAGAGTGTACGTCTTTGTGAAGGTGTGTGTATATGCTTAGGTATATTGCATTTGTCAAATATGTAGAATTTGGACAAGAGAAAAATATTTTCCAGTGAGACTTCAGAATTGTTTTAGAATCACAACTTGTACCTTATGATTTCAGAAAAAAAAGAAAGAAAAAAGTTTCAGCTGTGTCCATGAAAGCGAACACCTGAATTCAATGATTTGAAAAACTGATTTGGTGACGGAAACTTTTGCTAAAGTGTATTTTTCGATTCTGCGTATACATGCAATCAAAATTATTAGTTAAAAGTCATTTGTTTTTTAATCCTGTAGTGCAAAATGACTTCTCCGATATTAATAAAACAATGTGAAAAATAAAGTTACTGAAGCTTAGAATATATGATTTAGAATATGTGATATTATCATCCAATCTCAACTTTGTGAATCATGTTGAGTGTGCGTTCTTTGCTGGCATAAATTCACAATGATATTAATATTTCATGCTTCACTTCTAAGCATTTAAGGGGTTGATAACATAAAAATATTTTGTTTTAATTTAATTCCCCTAATAGTCACTCTTAATTTTTGGCAGAACTATGTTTTGTTTAAAAAAAAAAATGCACACATTTCTCTAGGTACATATAAGAGAGAGAAAAATAGCAACACTACTATTGCATTTCTGAATTTAGTAGCATCTCAGTTTTAGTTATCCACTTCCAAGCACACACTTGCACACGCATGTCACTTTCTAAGAGAAAACAGAAAGCGTTGGTGTGCAGGGTAGTGTGCTGGCCACATTTTAAAGTGAATGTGGTTACTTCATTCGCTCGGTGGCCATGCCCTCCCACCCCTCCTCCTCTCCTGTTATTCTTCTCCTCATGCTGCTCTGTTATTGGAACTGATGGGTTTATTGAGACTTTCACACTTTGCAAAAAAGCGGGAGGGGGGGGGGGCGCTGATTTCGTTTGTTTTTCCTCTCCCTTTCCCCTCTCCTCTGCTCTTTCTCTTTGCCGCTCTCTCGAGATCACTTTGGCATCCACCACAGTTCTCCCATGCATGACTATTTACATGCTAGCGCTTACCATAAATTACAACTGAATGTAACAAATGAGTAAAATCTCTGGGAATTAACTGAAAGAAAGACGCAGGAGGCCGGAGCTAGTTGTCACTCAGGAACTCGATAATTCAGTAACTAAAAGGTTTTGAGTCAAGTGTAATTAAACAAATGTGTGTTTTGTCTAGCAGTGCTTTGGCAGTCTGTAGCAAATAGTACAAATCCCTTACAAATTAAAGTGACCTTTATGCATTTCAGCGTTTTATTAAATTATTATATAGGTTGCTGTGTGAACACTGTAAAATGTGAATTAAATGTAAAATTATATAATTAAATGTAAACACAGTAAAACCGCATACATACAGCAAGTGTTGTAAATGCCAATTTGGGGGTTGATATTTTCTGTAAGTTTTTTTTTACATTTTGAATTTCATGAATCATTCTGTGGTTTTCTTTGAATTTCCTTTTTATTCCCCGCATACTACACACATGGGGTGTGTTGTCACAACACTTCATCATCAGCTTGCAGCTTTTCACTCCTGAAAATGAAGCTAAATAGAGGTTAGACATATGTTACGGTAACAGACAAAACATAACACTTGTTGCTTTTTTGTTGTCACTGTCCTCACAGGAAGGAGAGAGGCAGTCGGTGTCAGGAGAGCCGAGATAAATGAAAGTGTGGCTAAATGGAGGGAGCAGGATGGTAAATGAGGCATATGAGAGAGGCCCTCACTGTGAGCCTCTACACTTACACAGGTTCAGCATAGATATTGCTGAATACATATTATATTTTATCCAGAAGAGGGCAGGATCCATGAGTTGTTTAGGTGTATAACAATTGAAGTCAGAAGTATTAGCCCTCCTGTTAAATTTGAATTATTTTATATTTTTCCCAATTTCTGTTTAACGGAAGGAAGAGTTTTTCAACAAATTTCTAAACATAAGATAGATTTAATGGCTAATTTCTAATAGCTAATTTCTTTTGTCTTTGCCATGACGACAGTACATAATATTTTACTCTATTTTATTATACTCTGAAATTTTATTATACTCTAAAAATATCTTTGCTCCATTAAATAACACTTGAGAAATATTTGAAAAAGAATAAATATTTCGCAGAAGGGCAAAAAAATTTGCCCTTAAATGTATATAGAGTGTAAATAGGGTGAAAAGTAGCTGTTGGTCAATGCAAATGCAAAATGTCTGCAAAGATTCAAAGACCTAAGTGCATAATAGAGTTAGTGGCTGTTTCTCAATACCAAGAACGCAGAGAACAGACTCGCAGTCTTGTGGAAACTGGTCTTGCCAAATAACCTCAGAAGAAATAAACTAGGAAGACCATAAGAAAACAGAACACAACCTGTGAGAAATTAGATGCAGTGACCTTCCTGTTTTTTTATGAGTTTTAACTGTAAACTTTTATTGAAACATATAGCATGTGAAAGCCTTACAATGATACAAAAAAATAATAATAATTTAATATGACTATAAATAGGGGCAGCACGGTGGCACAGTGGGTAGCACAATCGCCTCACAGCAAGAAGGTCGCTGGTTCGAGCCCCGGCTGGGTCAGTTAGCATTTCTGTGTGGAGTTTGCATGTAATCCCCGTGTTCGCGTGGGTTTCCTCCGGGTGCTCCGGTTTCCCCACAAGTCCAATGACATGCGGTATAGGTGAATTGGGTAAGCTAAATTGTCTATGTGTGTGAATGAGTGTGTATGGATGTTTCCCAGTGATGGGTTCCAGCTGGAAGGGCATCCGCTGCATAAAACATATGCTGGATAAGTTGGCGGTTCATTCCGCTATGGCGACCCCAGATTAATAAAAGGACTAAGCCGAAAAGAAAATGAATGAATGAATGACTATAAATAATCATTTTCCATGTGTTTATGCCTTCATTAAAAGTTTCATGTTAATGTTTACATCTGAAATAAACAAATTATATATCTGAACTGTAAATAGTGAATATAAAATGCTCTTCCCACCTACTTTATTTAGCCGCAATCACTTCTAGGGCCTCGAGAGAGTACACATGCTCAAAAGTCTACATTTGATGCATCCTGCAAAAGACCCTCGATAACACATTCGGATTCTTTCATAAATCCTCTGTTCTTGTGGTCTTGAGTATCGCAGTTAAATTTTGGCAGTTGATGACAGTGGACAAGAACACAAGGAGGCAAGATTGCTTAACAATCCATATTGAGGAAGATCCATTGTCTCCCAAAAAGAAAGAACCATTTCGGAACTGCCTGAAATGAGTTGTCAGTACTTCCAACAGCATAAACCTGTTTAGTTTTGTAACAAATTTGCATTAAGTCAGCATATAGGCTGCCATGAACAATGTCTACTTTGACCCTCATGACATTGTAATTGTAGCTAAGACCTGGAAGACTTTGGTTTGTGTTGTTGACATGTCACTTTGCATGTTCTCCCAAACATTCATTCATTCATTGATTTTCTTTTCGGCTTAGTCCCTTTATTAATCTGGGGTCGCCACAGCGGAATGAACCGCTAACTTATCCAGCATATGTTTTACACAGTGGATGCCCTTCCAGCTGCAGCCCAACACTACGGACAATTTCATTCATTCATTCATTTTCATTTCGGCTTAGTCCCTTTATTAATCTGGGGTCGCCACAGACCTTCTTGCTGTGAGGCGAACGTGCTACCCACTGCGCCACTGTGAGGCCCTACAGACAATTTGGCTTACCCAATTCACCTATAGCACATGCCTTTGGACTTGTGGGGGAAATCTGAGCACCCGTTAGAAACCCATGTGAACACGGGGAGAACATGCAAACACAGAAATGCTAACTGACCCAGCGGAGGCTCGAACCAGCGACCTTCTTGCTGTGAGGCGATCGTGCTACCCACTGCACCACCGTGATACCCCGTTCTCCCAAACAGTAAGTTAAAAATGATGCTGAAGAAGTGCACACTTATCTACTGATGAATTAAATAAAGTCTCATCACTGAAAAACATCATGCTCAAACACTTCATTTTCGATATGTGCTGTAAGTGGTAAATCCATTACAATAGACTTGGTCATCTAATCAATCAGAGTCTTAAAATTAATGAACATACTATTTCTGACATTCTGACACTATTTCTGTTTGAGAAGAGATGATACGGAAAAATGTCTACTTTGAGAAAAATATTTAATTATTTATTTTTTTAATCTAAACAATTATGTACTTTTATTTAATTGAATTTAGTATTTTACACACACAAATATAATTTTTTTTTTATATTAATATCTTTATAAATATATATATATATATATATATATATATATATTATACATTTATATTATTTTTATTATGTAAAATTCTATGTTTTCTGATATCAGTTGTAACTCTAGAAGGGTGAAAAACAGTCTACAAAAAAAGTTTTATAGTCTTTTTTGTAGTTTGGGACAACAAGTTGAAGTGTTATTGGATTTAAAGATTATTGTTTGGGTTTCTGTTGCAGTGTCTTCATTTACCCTGGTGAGACAGCATCTGCTGCAGGGACAAGACCAAATAGCACTAGTCTGGGATCAGTCTTTCTATCTATTAGGACTGAGAGGCTATTTCACTTTTATAAGGCATGACACTCAAAAGATGAATATTACTGTGAAGTTCAAAATATAAGTATTTAACTGCAAGTTCATTACACTCTCTGTAATAAAGGTACGGGAGCTGTCACTGAGGTGGTACCTTTCAAAAAGTTCAAAAAGTACTTCTGAACAGACATAGCCTGTTTTTTTTTTGTTACCTTTATTTCTGAGAATGTTTCTGAATTTCAATTTATGCAACACTTGCCTTAGAACTTGCAGAATAAATACATTTGATAAACTAAACGTTAAGGCCACTTTTTCAAAATACAGAGTTGATATGTAATGATACATGACATAAAGTAACTATTAACAGATGCACAAAATTACAGCTGAATTATGCTCACAAACACAAACTGTCTTGGCTTTTACATCTTTTATAAATGTTATAGTGATACAAAAATATATGACTTAATAAAACAACTATATTGTATTTTAATTCAATGTAATCCTAAATTATTTCTGTATTGTTATTTATATTTAATTTCTTTTTTATTATTAGTTTCTGCTTTTATTTTCTATTTATATTTAGTTCTTTTAAACTATTATTTATTTATTTATTAAATTACATAAATACAGCTTCTCGAAACGTTTTGTAGTTCTTAGTTTCATTCTTAGAATCATTACTTTGAACTAGTTCACCAAATCAAAAGAACAGTCTGAAACACTTTTGGACATACCGGAGAGTCATTCCAACTTGAAGAGAAACAGTATTCCGTATCTCATGGTAGCGGTTTTTGCCCGCACATTAAGCATTAGTGACTTCAACTGTTTACTTAATGACTCCGCCAGCAGCCTCAAGTCAAGCACATGCGCGAACTGAGCATTTGTTTAAAGAGTCGAAACAATTTTATTATATTTTATGTAAAAGGTGAGTTTGTAAATTTTTGTTTATTCACATTATATTCTATAAAACGGTTTAACATTTGCGTTTGTGTGAAAGTATAATTGCGAATATGTTGCGTCACCGCGTGATTACGTAAACAAACTGGTGAATCAGTGAATCACAAACGAATGAACCAGTTTGAGCCGACGGGGGTATGGCTGCCTGCAGATACGATGCAATCTCAGACAGATAATCTGTGCACTTCAATCACAACGAGTATATACAGGTAACGTTATATAATGTAGTGTCTTGCTTTAATGTATTGTCAAGAACCATTGGTATTAATGTTGTTTTGTCGGATATGCCTTTTTGATTCTTAAAGTTACGGTAGCCGTTGGGACCACGGTTTCAGCTAAACATCTTCTCCAATGTTTAACTTCAAGTGAAAGACAAACTTGCCTACATCTTGGATAACCTGAGGCTGAGTAAGTTAAATTTAACATCACAATTTCGTTTTTGTGTAACGACATACATTGGTATATCCTTGACCACAGTGTTCGAACCGAGTGTTTTGATCTTGAGAGTCCCTTGCCACAATGATGTAGGCTATAAAACATACAGGATCCCTGTCCTTAAACAGCATTTAAATAAAAAACAAAAAACAAATATGTATATAATTGTAACTAATATTACAAAATAGGCTAAATGAACAAAACACCACGATAGTTTCAGTTTACTTTCTCGCTAAAAAGCGCTTGTTTTCCCATCAATAACTTTCTTTGACTCTTGAAAATATCTTTTGAGGGGTTTATTTTTACATGCACAAATAACAGCAGCCCAAACAACAGAACATTGTTGTCTAATTTTACTTGCATATGGATATGCATTTTTATTTTACATAAGGCTATAGAATGTCATGGGATCTCACTTTTTCATTCATTCATTCATTTTCATTTCGGCTTAGTCCCTTTATTAATCGGAATGAACCGCCAACTTATCCAGCATATGTTTTACGCACGATGCCCTTCCAGCTGCAACCCATCCCTGGGAAACATCCACACTCACTCATTCACACACATACACTACGAACAATTTTAGCTTACCCAATTCACCTATACCGCATGTCTTTGGACTTATGGGGGAAACTGGAGCACCCGGAGGAAACCCACGCCAACACAGGGAGAACATGCAAACTCCACACAGAAATGCCAACTGACCCAGCCGAGGCTCGAACCAGCGACCTTCTTGCTGTGAGTCGATCGTGCTACCCACTGCGCCACTGTGAGGCCCCGGATGTCACTTTTCACTCCGGTAAAACATTCGAAAATGAAATACACATCATTGAAAGGGGTTCCGTTTTGTCAAGTTTACCCTGTTTTCAGCTTAATTGTCCATCATGTTAACAGCAATGTTACAGTGTTTAAAAAAAAAAGAACATTGTATTGGCTTACTGTATTAAGCAAATAAAACGAACACAATGTCACATCATTTGTTTCGGAAAATGAATAAGCAGTCCATATGAAAGCATCTGGAAAGCATTTTTTATGACACTGTATAACAATAATTAATTGTTATAACTCACCCTAGCTCCCTCATAGTTTACACCCTGCTTGACGAACATTTGGACAAAAGAGCTAAAAATATAAAAGCAAAGTAAGTTAAATGTGTGTGTGTGTGTGTGTATATATGTATATATCTATATATCAACAGCTAAACTGTTTTTAAAAACAAATTTCTGCTCTTATCGGATAGTTTTATTGTCTGATAGCCAAGTATGGTCCCTCATGAGCTCATGTAGTGACCATAAAAAAGCTACTGTTACCATATTCATTTTGGCATAAATTATCTGTAAACTAGTAAGAAATGCTTTATGATTGAAGTATTTATAAAGAATTCCTTTGCTGCGTAGTGTAGATTTCTCTTTAAATTCTCTGTAAACACTTTAACACATGGCATGTGTTATGTCATCAGAACATCTGTCAGTCTTTTCCCACACTGTCTGTCATATGATAAAACCCTACTCACTATATTGCAACAGTGTGACTAAATTTTTTTTTTCCGGCTGTTTTAGCCCCTGCTCCACTGCCCAGGGGAGGCTGACCCAGTCCATCCCTTTTCAGCCACTCAAGTCAAGTGACTATTAAAGCGGTGTAAAAACAGCCAGCCCTTTGCCCAATCTTACAAAGCCTCCCCCCTACTGGGCCCATAAGACCACCAGAATCAGCTGGGCGTGTATCTCCACTATAACCCGTGAGCCTTCTTTATAGACTTGAAACCCTTCTGGATTTCTTTCTTTACTTCTTTTGATCTTTCTTTTAGAAGTTGGCACCCCATGCCACAAATAAATTGTAAATAAATTAAATATGCATCACAAACATCTTAGCCCACTAATGTATACACACATTATTTTATTTTAAAAATGAGCACAAATAAATGGATCAGAATGGTCAGTGTCACTAATAATAGAATAGAATAGAATGGAAGAGAATATGTAATTATATTATATTGAAGAAAATACTATACTTTATACAAATCATATTATTTAATAGTTGAGAAATTACTGTATCAGCATGGCCAGTGGCATGGCATATAACTTATAATAAAACATAATCAAATATTTAATTTGTCTTTTAAATATAATATACTGTAAATCATGCATATAATCACAAATTAAGGGATCAGGAAGGTCATTGTTATAAACTATAATTGAACTGAATATAGAACTGATTTTTCTTCTTTTTTGAACTGAGTTTATTACATTTAATTTAATATAATCTAATTCACACAAATCATTTTATTTTATTTGATCAGCAAAGACCTGTCACAAATTATGAATTATGATGGAATAAAATATGATATTTAATTCTATATTATAACCTACCAACTGTAATGTATACAAGTCATTATATTAATTACATACAGTATGATCACAAATTACTGGATCAGCATAGTCAGTGGCCCAAATGATCATAAAATTGAATACAAAATTATGTTATTTAAAATATTATTTTTACAGATACAAAAAAATACAAATTACAGCATCAGTATGACCACTCAAACATCAGTTTATTTGATTATCGTCAGGTAGACAGTGTAAACACAATATGTTCAAGTATTTCTAAATTGTATTAATATTTGATTCATTCATTCACTCATGTACAGTGTTTATAAAACATGCCTTTTGTTTACTTTAAATGCACATGATGCCCCAAATTTTTTTTCTGCTTTGAAAGACAACCAACATTCAGAGTATTAAAGGCAGCAGTTCTTAATTTTATTCATTTATTCACTCACTCCATTTATTCATTCTTGTATTTATAAAAACAATTCTCTTATTTTAGTTTACATCCCTATTATTATTATTTTTATTATATTATTTTAATGTGTTGCAACAGTTTTGTTTAAAAAAACGTGGTAACAATTTACAGTAAGGTTGCATTAGTTAATGTTAGTGCATTTACTAACATGAACCAAATAATGAACAATACATGTATTACAGTATTTATTTATGCTTGGTAACGTTATTTAATGAAAACACAGTTGTTCATTGTTAGTCCATGTTAACTCACAGTCCGTTAACTAATGTTAATAAGCATGAATTAGTATTTTAGTAATGCATTAGTAAATGTTGAACTGATTAATAAATGCTGTACAAGTATTCTTAATACTTGGTTTATGTTAGTAAATACATTAACTAATGAAACCTTATTGTAAAGTGTGGCAAGAAACTTAATCCATGATCATCTATGAAGGACAGCCGGCATTCAGAATAAAGCTACAGCAGTTCATGGTGAACAGCTGCAGTAAAAGTCCCGCATGTGCATCTGGACTGTGTTTGCAGATCTGGAAATAGAAGCGTGAAGCCGTTGTAAATGTTTGCTCTGTAAGGTGGCTTTAGGAGAAAAGGCACCTGTACCGCAGCCCGGCCTAGTTTAATTCTCCTCCTAAGCCACACGCTTCCTGCTCTGGGACAGGCCTAATTAAGATGTTATTGGATGGAAGAGGGAATGGGAGATTTGGAAGCACAGTGGAGCGGATTTGAGGGTATACAGTGGCAGAGAGGGATAAAATGTTCGTGAGAGAACGCACAAACACGGACACAGACGCTTGCTTTTACAGTAATGCATAATGTAGAGCATAATCAACCGCAGGCAGGTTGATGCACAGTTTCTACAGGTGGAAGATTTACATAAGAGAGAAGCCTGGAGTTCATTGATAGTGTGGGATTGCAAGCTTTAGTGTTTGCTCACATTTCTTTTTTTCTTCCTCTTGTTCATGACTGTATCTATCAGTTACAGAACATTGTTAAAAAAAGCGTTAAAGAAATGAAAATAGCGCAGAAAAGGAATGTTTCTGCAACATTTTCTTGCCACTTATAATGTTTATAGGTAAAGTTATAAGTAAATAGTTATGGTTTTTTAGGCAACCACCTAACTGTTATTTTTTGACTGCTATAATGTATATTTAATAAATCAGTAAATAATTTAATTCACAGTTATTTAATTTTATGTGTGTGTATATGACCAATTTGATGGCATCTCTCTGTTGTAATCTATTTCATTCCTTTTGTTAAGTTTTATGGCTGTTGATAGACAAATAACTGATTCTTCGCTGTAAATGCAGTGTGATCTAAATAAGGGATAACAAAATGTTTTGCACTCCATAAAGATTAGACTTATATTTTACAACGTCCCCCTTTAATTTGATACATTTCACTCACTAATTTAAACTTAATACAAGGCACAAATATTACAAATGTGCAGTCATTCACTATTAATACTGCTAGAAAAAAAATGCTCCATATTGATACAACTATCACTGAAAATAATGATGCAGCTCAATAAGTCAATACGGTGTTGATTCACTGTCTACAGTTATGCTTGATTGATTCATCTGAGGCAGAGAATGATACGTCTGAATGATTAAAATCATTCACTTGTCATTTTGAACTATTTATTTGAAGAACCAACTATAGTACTTGCAGTGTTGTTGTTGGCCAAACAACATAAAGTGTTAGACTCTCCCAGGTTTGAAAATTGCCCAGGTTTTGTGTCCTTAACACATGCTAAAGCCACGTAATCTGCAATACCATTTCGGAGCTGTGTTTGAGGCTAAGTGTATCCTATCAGTCATCATGTTCGGAAATTCACCCATCCAGATTACATGCTTTTTATGTATGTTCTAATACATTGTTTATTATTTAATATATATTTATAATTGCATTTAAAAAGAAAATAAACAGAAAACAAGTAAATAGACTGCTAGCATGGATATTGCAACATGCCCTGATTCATTGTGTATTTTTTTTAATTCTCTAAAAAGAATTAGCTTGTAAAAAGAGTCACTTGTTCATGAGCCATACTACACTAGTCCCTTGTATGGTTGTAGACCATTGAAGAAATTGCATGCCTTTTAAATGCATCACATTCGAAACAGAGTGTGTACGCATTTACAAGGCAGGTGAAGTATGTCTTTTTAGTATCATTTTCTTTTTATAAAAGGCATTGATTCAGGACAAAACAGTAAAATGTCAGGTTCAAACAGGGTTTTTCTTTCTCTAAAAAGACATTTATGAGTTTACATGTTGCATGATTAGATGTGTGTGAATGTTTAAGAACAGACTTGTGGGCTCAGCACACACACACATCCTATGGGAGGCAGAACATTTCATTGTACACTATGGCATTTGTCAAGAATGTTAGTTATTTCACTGTCACATACATGCACCACACACAGGACAATATACACAAACCACAAAAAAAAAAAAAACATTTCTCAAATGGCAGGATTTGTGTGCACTCAAATAAGAAAGAAAAGCAAAGAATTGTCAAGTTGGTAAACAAAAAGAAGTACTTAAGACGACAAAGTTGTCTGCACACTGGAAAAAATGCAGTCAGAAAGGTGCTTTATAGAAACCATCTATGTTTTATTTTATATATCTATATTGAATCTTCCTGCTGATAAAAGAGTAAAAGCTATTGGTATAAAGCATAATAGCAAAGTTTTAAAAATGCCAATTCATTTGTTGTTTGGGGTTCACTGTGATTCTTAAATAGAGCATTTTGGCATGACATGATTTTTGATCCAAATATGCCTGACAAGATTTTATGCTATATGAATTATGTTTACACTAAAATAAGTATATTAAAATGTCTGTTAGTCATTAATTACTACATTATCTTTGACCAAATTAGCCGTCTTCACCTATAAGCAATATCTAAACATGCAGAAACAGCACTGCCACAAATTTGCATAATGTGGCCAGAACCTTAAACATCTTTTAAAAAGCTCCTAATTTTGATCCAAGTGAGCATTTGACATTTTGCTATGCCTTGTCATAAAGGCTTGATCCAACATCCAAGTTTCTTATCACACACGGCACTGTAGATCAGTGGGCAAGTCTGATTAAATGTGTCACAGACAAAGACAATCCATTTGTACAGTACAAGCACCAGTTTCATACTCAAACACACATGCTATTATTCATGTGGTGCTTGCCGAGGACCATGGAAGTCCCAGTGCTGGGATTGAAATCCATTATGACAGCAACATCTCCTCTCACCTCTATACATTTGCTCATCCTTCTCTCTCTTAACATCAGCTGGTTTCCTCCACTTCCACTACTCTAAATAACTGTCTTGGATTCCTTCCCAGAGGCCTGACTGGTACATATTCCACTACTCCATTCATTCTGGGAGCTTTTCCAGGGGAATTTTTCAAATGACCGGATATTTTCTCTCTCTCTCTCTCTCTCTCTCTCTCTCTCTCTCTCTCTCTCTCT
>CAIGQW010052735.1:3150354-3170948 GCA_903798125.1 Danio choprae | reverse complement strand
AATTTGTACAAGGAGATTATGTTCTGTGCATACAGTTCAGTAATGTGACAACCACATTAACTGAACAATTAGTAACCGAAAAAGATAACAGAATTTACACATTCTAATTGTTATTGTATTTCGTTGTTCATATTGGGTGAGAAATCACATGGAATAAAGTATGTCTCTTTATTTGTGCTAACACATTTTGATACAAAAAAGCAAGAACAAGCCCATATATCGTAGAAATAAATACAATTATCTTGACATGCCTACTATGATGAACAGCATTGCTTATGCCCAAAGATGCTCTATAACCATTGCTTAAATTGAGTGGACATGGCAAAAGTTCAAGAGTGCACTCTGTTTAAGAATGTTTAGACTGCATTTTCACTGCAAGTCTTTATGCTTTTGACCATGTCCTTTTTTTTCTTACTAAATGTATCTGTTTACTGGTATCTATCTGAGTTAAATATATTTGCATTAATCCTCGCCCAAATTTATTGTTGGTGATTGCTTTACTATTGACATGGATGACCCTCTGGTTTTGAATGTCCCTTAAAATTATTAATGTAGGAAATTATTCATCCATAATTCATGTGGGAAAATAACTAGGGTTGGGTATTGTATTAATTTGAGCGATTCCGATTCTGCTTATCAAATCCGGTTCTTATCAATTTCTCTGGTCCGATTTCAATATTTTTATTCTTGTCACATTTATTCTATAACCAGTAGGATGTAACTGTTAAAGTGATAGCTCACCCCCCCAAAAAATTATTTTGCTCACTATTTGCTCACCCTTAAATAGTTTCAAACCTTTATGAGTTTCTTTCTTGAGTTAAACAAAAAAGTTAAAGATATTTTGAAGAATTTAGAATTTTTTCATAGCAGCAAAAGCAATTACTATGGATGTCAATAGTTACAGGTTTCCAGCTTTCTTCAAAATATCTTGACAAAATATTTGATTTTAGGTGAATTATCCCTTTAACTGTGAGAATTTGTCAAATATTTAAATAACAATTTCATTAGAGAATAAAAGAAGCAATTACAAATAGTTTAAATGTAGTAGAACATATGTTACGGTTTCCACCACAGTGTCATTGCAGTTTTACTGCATGTAAGCATAGCAGTGGCATAAGCATATAAGTGACACTTAAATATAGCAGGTTCTATACCACAGCTTTTTATAACAGAGACAAGCAAAATAACATTTAACTATAATTTTCCTTGACAGTTTGTATTAATACACAACACTCTTTGTGTCACTCTCAGGTGTTCTGTGCATCCAGCAAAGATGTCTAGCTAATTTTATCATGTCATAACTCTCTGCTATTATCTCGTGTCAATGAAATAGACACACATACTGAAATTGTGTCTGTTATTTACTGACTGTGATCTGTAGTCAACTAAGAGCTCAACTGGTGTAGTATTGCACCGATGACACACTGAGGTTATGGGTTCAGTAAAATATAATACATTTATAATTATATAAACCATTATATCGTAGGATCCATTTATTTACCATCTAAAATGAGTAGAGGTTGTCAAAGTCATGAATATCAGATGTCCGTGACACATGGCCTCTTGATATAAATGAGAGATTGCCATGCACAGTATGCAGTCAGTAAACATGCTCTTCTGTAATTAATAGATACGGATGGGAATTTTGTATTGGTGTTTGAACCCTTGGTGCTAAGAAGTGTGTACTGGCTGTAATAGGTGGCTTAGCGTTAAATGTCAGAGAAGGGTCTCAGGTCCCATAGAAGGCAGGGGGAAGGGCACGATGAAAGGTCACATAGGCACCGACGTTATACCACAGATCACTTTTGTGGATGACTGGCCCTGTAGACACTGCACAGAAGCAATGTCCTTAAAGATCACCTGAGGCGAAGACCCCCACTTGACTTGACTCCAATCTTCTCAAGACCATGTATAGTGTGCAAATGACATTTTATGATTCTTAGATCTAATCTGGCGCAGGCAGAAGTGAGAGGAATGAAAGGGTATACATTATTAAATGTATAAATGAATCAGTTATGTAATGTACATTAAATGCGAATCAGACGTCATATCCCAGTGGCATGGCATCAGTGGTCAAAGACTAATGTAATGTATAATACCTTTATATTATATTATATTATATTATATTATATTATATTATATTATATTATATTATATTATACATAAAAAATGCATATTCACCCTTTAATCAAGCATATTGCCGTGATGTAGCTTGTCAGTTGCATACGCTCATATCATATGCTTGCTGTTACATTTGTTTTATTTGTATTGAAAAAAAACGCATGCTTATTTAACATTAAGAGGAATGTTCAATATAAGAGCTGCAAACTTTATTTCCTGTAATTTTTTATGCTTTGCTTACAAAGTAAAATAAAGACTTCTATTCATTGCTGTAGTTTGACTTTTTTTACCAAAATGTAGGGTTTTCATCCCATAGCATGGTTTTCTGATTATGGTTATGGAAGGACAGAAACTTTTTATTTTTTAAGAACAAACATTCTGGGTATCAGCAAAGCCACATACAGATTTTATTTTTTATTAATGTGGAATATCTATTCTTCTGTGTGTCAAATTTATTATCAATATTTTATGTGTTAAACACTGAATCGTTTGATCTGCATTATAACAGAATATATATTATTTCCATATATTAAGTTAGTGGATAATCCAGCAGTAAAAGTTAATATAGGAGGAACACAAATGTACAATAGTTTGGAAAAACCAAATATTATGTTATTTTATTAAATTCACATATGCAGTGTGATCCAAAAAAGTGATTAAGTCATAAAGGTTTTTTTTTTTTTTTTTTAACATTTGTAGTTTTTTAAGATACATTGTACAAATTGTACAGAATCTGTATTAAATGTTCATTCAATTAAAGAGCACAGATTTTGGAATGAGGCAAAACATTGAGTTAACTTGACCAGCATAAATATTCATCCATATCTTACATTAAGCTATTAAATAGCTTCAAAAGACTAAGAGAAATATATTGTGCAAAATTGCCAAAGCGCTTTAGAATGCTTTATTTGTTTGTCTTCTGTGGGGCTCAACACACAAAATAGTACAGTATTGCATTTGGATTGGTCCTGTTTGTTCGATACCTGATTCTGAGTATCAAATCAGTGCATCCCTAATTTTATGGTTTATTTAATAAAGGGCCATTAAAAGCTGTTATTGTGCAAACGTCTCCAATGGACCGCAATGCAATATTCTGTTAGATTGATACATTTATGTACCATATATGCCAGTTTGTCTGTCTGTCTCATCATGTAAGGCTGTGGATTTAAAAAAGTTGCAGACTAGGTATGAAAAGCAGACTTACAGACAGTGAAGCAGACACAGACTGATGGAACGAAACGCACATAATTAAACAGATACATGGCTCTTCCCTCCTTAACGGCTGTGGATTTATGTGTTGAGTGGTGCCAGGAGGCCCTCTGTGAGACGGGATCAGGGCAACTGTGTTGTTTCAGGACCTGTATTTTACTGTTGGCCAGCAGTTGGCTCTTTAACCATTTGGAATGCTCTACATTCCTGAGGGTTAATAATACTCAGAAGAGCGAGAGAGATGGGGGAAGGGCCTCAGTGTCCGATGGTGGTCACCCACCATTTGTCATTAAACACCATGGCCCCGCTCCTCTTCAATTACTGTTTACCCTGACGAAACATTACCCTCTGAACTTTGTGTCCTTTTGTCTCCCTGAAGCGCTCTGATTTCTTCCAAATCTACAGATGCACGCTTTGTACTATGTGCTCTCATAGTTTTACGTTTCAAGATGAGTTTGAACTCGCTCTTTGATGAGAAGATGAATGTTTGCTTTTGTGAGTGTGTGTGCTCAGTGGGTAAATGTACATAAGCATGTGAGTGTTTGTGTTTGTGTGTTGGTCCACTGTTATCACAAATTCTCGTCTCGCTCTCTCTCTCGCTGGTGTTGTCAGGGTGTTTGATGTTTGTCTCAGATAGCTGATGAGTATCAGTGCTCGTTAAGAAGATTAGAGAACGGGCTCATTTGCATGTGTTCGTTATCTCATTAGATTGATATCGGGGAGAGAAAGGGCTTGACCGCAGTGCCTTCACACTCTGCTCTTGCTTCAGGCAAACTGATGCATGCTCTGCACTGTAAAGTATTACTCACAATCAGCTCTGTTCTGGGCCTCTGCGGAGCCCAACACATAATTAGCAAGTTTTTCGCATGCTCCTTTGCTTAAGAGGGTCAACATTTTAACCTTACTCTGCCCTACATGAATCCACAGGAACTTTCAAAGGGAGTTTGCTTGTATCTTAATGAGAAGAAAATGTATCTTAAAGCTAAATTTTACTGTTAAATGTTTATTTTTTTTTATTGTTGGCTCGCATTCTGCATATATTCATTCTGTACTCAAGAATCACAGTGAAGGTCTTGTAGCACTTAAACTAGCTCATTAGCTCAAAGCTTATTAGCATCATAGAAAGCAAGTCGCAGGGACAATCTCTTGCTCTAAAAATGGCTCAGAAAGGATTTTGCCTGGACAGAAAACTGTATAAGTCATTTTACTTCAGTATCGTCTGAAATGAATTTAAAAAAAAGTTGATTAGGGAATATTTGGAAAAGGCGAATTAACATCTGATGTGGATTTTTTAATTAATTTAATATTTGTGCTGATTTGAGCTCAATAATCTGGACTAAATTTGTTTTGATGGAAACAATGAGGCTAATTGAATTACTGATCATTGCTTAATGCGTCTGACGCTTGAGAACTTAGTCTTCAAAGATTTTTACTTTCTCCAGTGGTCTATAAGTTGACAGTAAAGGTCATCAATGTTCTTCCAGTGAAATCAATGAATGAACAGTGGTGTGCTGTCAGTTTTGGGAGAGTTTTCAGAACAGTTCACTTTTGTTCACAAATTGCTGTCGGTCCATGACGATTTGTCAAAGTTAGACATCTGTGATTTAAAAAATTAACATTCTAATGACTGATTTATAGTATAACCTGTAGATGTACTTCTGATTGAAAGCATCATGTACCTCCTTGCTGTACTGTACAATACTGCATTAAAGGGATAGTTCTCCCCAAAATTTAAATTCTGTCATTTACTTCACCCGCCAAACCTGTTTGAGGTTTTTTTTCTTTTTGTTCTGTTGAACACAAAAGAGGATATTTTGAAGAATGTAGGAAATGTAACCATTGAATTCCATAGTATTTGTTTGTCCTATATGGATGTCAGTGGTTACAGGATTTCAACATATTTCAATATATCTTTTATTGTGTTCATTTATGGGTAAACTGTCTCTTTAAGTGTATTTACATCTATGTTGCTGTCCCAAAATTTTATGTGCTGTTAAATTGGTTCCACAATTGGGTTTGTATTTGACCTAATCTGTAAATTTCACAACAATTATGAGCCAACTAATTCACGTCTGTTATTGATTGGCAAGCTAATGACAAAATGAATTGGGTACCGTCAGCACAAATTTAAATTCACTTTATATGCATACAATGGAGTCTCTTGCATGTGATGTATAGTGAGAAGGCTAAAAAAGGCATACTAAAGGAAATTATGTTCAATAATTTAAGCTACTGACCACTGAATAATTGTTATAGGTAAAATGTAATTTGTCTTTTCTATCTTTATGCAAACACATCTTTAGTTGTTTGGTTGTGTAGGTATTTTGTAACAGGCATATTGACCTGGCAGCCAGTGAGCATAAAGCAGCATAGAGTAGAGGGGTAATGTCTATCATGCAACTTTTATTTAACTGAAGGTCAGAGGATTCCTCAGAGGACATGCTCAGTGGCTCTGTCTGAGTTTGGTCAACATGTTTATGTAATATGATCAAGATACTATCTGGGACTGATTTGATAATCATAAGTGGAGGAAGGAGTCAATCTTAAAAGTTAAAATATTGTTATGTTATATGCTTTTTTAGTTGATATGATCATTAATGGGGAATTTAATGTTGTAGGATTGTGTCCTAATGAATTTTATTGAGGTTTTCAATGTAACAAATGATTTCAAAGTTTGAGTACACTGTGTTGAGTACATTATTGGAATACACGTTAACAAAGTTAACAAAATAATTTCAATAATTAATTAATTTCTTGGGAGGCACAGTGGGTAGCTCTATCGCCTCACAGCAAGAAGGTCGCTGGTTAAAGCCTCGGCTGGATCAGTTGGCATTTCTGTATGGAGTTTGCTTGTTCTCCCCATGTTCGCGCGGGTTTCCTCCGGGTGCTCCGGTTTCCCCCACAGTCCAAAGATATGTGCTATAGGTGAATTTGGTAAGCTAAATTGTCCATAGTGTATGTGTATGAATGAGTGTGTATGGGTGTTTCCTAGGAATGGATTACAGCTTGAAGGGCATCCGCTGCGCAAAACATATGCTGGATCAGTTGGTGGTTCATTCCGCTGTGGCGACCCCAGATTAATAAAGGGACTAAGCCGAAAAGAAAATGAATGAATGAATTACTTTTTGCGTAATTTCATGGTCAATTTGATGTGCTTTCTGCAATCTCTTTGTAATTATATGTGAAATTTACTTGTTACTACTTAAAGGTAAAATAGTTTCTAATTAAGTGTATGTTTGTGCAACACAATTTTCAACTAATAGCAGAAATATTTTTGTGTACGGGCTGTTCATCATGTCCATGTAAACTACAAAAATGGGATTTAGTGAAGTCACTGATGTGATGTGCTTGCAGATTGTGTATAAAGTCTATAAGGATCCATGAATGCTTGACAATCAAAACAAGTAACAGACAACATCACTGTGTGAAGCAAAGTGTTTCTTTTCAATGACGTCAACTTCTGTTTTGTATACATTTTAAATGTTGTCTTTTTATGCTGAACTTTATGTTTTTTTAGGACATTGTTTCTTTTACTTTTTTCTATTTTGGGTAGCAAATTCCACAACTATAAAAACATAAAATTATAGTTCAACTATAAAAACACAAGACCGATCTCTCTTTTTCTACATGCATGTTATATTGACCATCACATGAATAAGACACGCTGCAGTACTGCTTACCAGCTTACAATTTATAGCATTGCCCTCCTCTGCGTTCAGCATCTCGTATTCAACAGTCTGCAGATTTTAAGCCTGTTCCATTGACCTCTGCGGTGTGGTGAAGCTGACAGTGACTATAGTTTCATGCTGCTAATCAAATGCTAGCTGTGTGGCGATGTTTCCCTGAAAAGTTCTCTGCATTGCCCCCAGCTTTCAATTGAAGTGTGGAGGTTCTGTTTCGTTACAGCTCATAGGGAATTGTGTAGTCTTCTTACCTGGAGGGCAGAGGATAATGGTGATGACAATGGAACGAGGTGCGTATGCATTATGGTGGGGGTATGCGAATGCGTGCACAGCAGCATGTTGTGTTACGCACCTGACTATCCTCTTATGTTCCATAGTAAAAATTCCACCATATCAAGGTATTAAAGCAAAGCATGAAAGTAATTTTTTTGAGTGTGCATGTGTGCGTGTGTGATCCCTTAGGTGAGCAGTTAGACTGGGAAGGGAGCAACTAGACATCTTCTTACATCTTTATTCACTTCCTCGGGCTGATTTTTTATTTATCAGGCTCCCTCTAGGTGGAGTATTCAGGTCCTAGCGCAGCCCTCTCTGCAGGTACCACCACTGATAAAAAAATATATATATTTTTTAAATGCTCCCTGCCATCTTCCCAATTTGGGTTCAGGCAAAACACTTTACTGAAAAAACTCAGTGCCACTCTTTACTTGGAAATCTCGATTTGCGTCAAGAGGTGACTGTCCGACAACTGTAAACGCTTGGAAATGCATGGTCTCTTCCTTCTCTCACTCTCCCCAACCTGCATTTCTGGGTCATGGAAGACATTTAAACTCCACTTATAATTAACAGCTATTTTTAAACGAAGTGAGAGAGAGTGGAAATGGAGCAGTGGTGAGGTAAAAAAGCATTAAAATTGCCCCAGATTCGCTATTGAATGGGACACATCACAGCAATGTGCTTGCTGATCAAAGTGAAAGGGGGAGAGTGGAGACGGGGGCCGATCAGTGGGGATAAATGGATCTCTTTATAATAGCGTAAGAATAGGGCCCCTCTTTTACAGCTGAAACAATTTAATAACCGCATTCATTACAGGCCACTCGCTGTCCACTCGCCATCTCTCGCTACATACCCCTCCACCCCCCCTTCCTTTTTTTTGCCTATGAAAGGAAAGCTGGTTACTGCAGCCCAAGCTGAATTAAGGCTGGTTGAGGGCCGAAATGAAGATGTGCTAGCTCCCTCTGACACTCCTAAATGAAAACCTTATACAAGAGCATGCAGTTATCACAGAAGCTCCCCAAGGACACGCTACACTCCTCAGCCTGCTAATTATATCCAATGCAAATGTGCTGTCTGCATAGTTAGCGCCTGCGCCTGGCATTTATTTATATATTTCAGTATTATTTCATTCATTCATTCAGACCATCCTGTGTCAGGGGGGATAAAAGATGCGGCTAATAGCATGAACTGAGTGAACTATTAGAACAACCCCCCCTCGCTTTTGTCTGTCTCACTCACTCATTTGCTCAATCTTCTTTTCTGATCCTTCCTTCCCCTTTCTCTCCTGTTGATCTGGTAGGAATGTATGTGGCCCTCTGAGGGGAAGTCCTATAAACACGTTCCGGTGGCATTCATAAGGGTATGGCTTGGAAGGATGCCTTTATTAAAAGCGTTTTGTCTTGCAGCTGGTGTGTGCATGTTTGCCATCTTATCTGTCCATTAGCCTGCAGTGACCTGCCCACTGCTCTGTTCCTCTTCCTGCCGGCTTTAATGGCTAATTTAGTGATGCCGGCTTGACATATACTCCTTGTTTGTTGCTATGGTTACAGGGTCTTATATTCTCGCTCTTTCTTACCTGTGGAGAGTTCGGTCAGTAAAAATACATTCATTTCCCCTGGGAAGCGGGGTCAGAAGATAGCAGGTTGCCGACTTGTAATTTCCTACTCTCCTTAAACAATTTTGATATTTTTTTAATAAGTCTCATATGAAAAGAGAGGTTTGTTACTGAGATAAATTATATTTTCGTCTAGACTATATACAAAGGCAGCATGATGAAAGTCTTGTTGTTTCTGTGATTTTCTCTGTACTGTAAAATTAATACCAAAGCTAAATATAAAACATAGCAATAAATAGTTTTATTTTTTAGTTTAAAAAATGTACACATGACTAAATAAATAATAAAAAAAATTACATTCAAAATTACATTTAAAAATATTCATATTTTTAGGAAAATACCTAATAAATGTATGAATTTGGGTGAATTAAACCCTGCCGTAAAACCACAAAAAAAAAACACTTTGAAATTACTTAATTTTGGTAAGTCAAAATAACTTTTTTTTTGATGATGTTAAATAAAAACATTTTTATATATTTGTATTCATTGATTGATTTGGAACTAGTGTAGGTACATGATTCAATCTGTTTTGATAGTAAATCATTTAGTTTTTATGTTATTTGTTGAATGTTTGAAACAAAATAAATGTAATTTCTGGAAAATATTGTGTTGTGAAAGATTAACATTTGTAATGTTGCAAAATATTTTTTTTTAAACCTAGCATATTTTATTCTTTGTATTCATCAAAGTTTCCTAAAAAATAAAATAAATTACATTTTTCAACAAAATACATTATTGTAAAGGTGTACATTTTAAAACAGTTGGCAGTACAATAAACTAAATTTCTCAGATTTTTTAAGTGGACACAACTAATAGGGCTAATGTTAAAGGGTAATATTAGCTGTATTAGTTAAGCTTAATAACTCGGGTTTGACCTGAACCAGTGATTCACAGAACTATGGAAGGTGGGCGCTCTAATGAGAACGCTAAATACAGTGGATTCTGGCTTCCAAAGCACCTCTTTAGATCAGGGGAGTGAGGTTTACCTGAACAGCACTTATTAGCTGGCTCTGTTACCACAGGAAATGCACACACTGAGGAAAGCTTATTAGGGTAGACAACTTGAAGCTGTCAGGGTTGTACTGTGACAGTGGTCGTGTTGGTAGACATATTGAAAAAAGGCAAATGTTAACAAAGCTGACTCATTGAAAACTCCATTGGCATCATCTGTATGAAAGAGAAAATATCTAATGTTTAAATGAATAAAATATCCTTGACTGCAGCCAACTCTCACCACTAGCCTTGTGTTTGCAAATAAGGAAAGTTGGCATTTAGACCAAAGCACTGTGAACTTAAAACACATTTATGGGTTTTGTACATTTGTGTTTTACATCTTGGTTATAAGTACCAGTAATTATTAAGTACCAGTTTTATACAGCAAGTATAAAACATTGTTATCTACAATAAAACATCATGGTTTTTAAGCATAGTTTTATGTGGGACAATTTGGACAACCCTCAAATGTGTGTGTACATACAGCAGGTAAAATAAATATTGGACATTTTTACCTGTTAAATATTAACAGAGCTGTTGACATGAAATTCATCCAGATTTTGGTAAAAACCCAAACAATACAAACACACAAATAAACCATATATATATATATTTGTGTGTTTGTGTAATTGGTTTTTTTCCCCATACTTTAACAGAGTCTAAAAAATCTTGAGGGCTCCGTGGGTCCACTGGGTCATTCTAGGAGCTTTATTCTCTTTTCTGAAAGCAGTTGAGAGTTTCCTTGGCTGTGTTTTGGATCATTGTCTTGTTTGGGAAATGTCCAGCCATGGATTCATCTTATAATTTATAATATATGTATAATATGTTACAATTTGGCATTTAAATCACAATGCATCATTTAACATATTTGCATTGTTAAAAACTGATTCAAAACTGATTTAAAAACTGAAAAACTGACTTTTATTGTATCGAATATGACCAATATTTTAGATAGATTTTTCCAGTCTAAGCTGTTTCTGTGACTGTTTTGTCACCACCGTTGTTGCATAAACATGATCTATCACAATACTATGGAGACTAAGTGGGGATTAAAGTCCTTAATGTTAATCATTGATCAGTTGATCCACTATGGGAAATAGCTCATAATTTAGCTGTTTAATGTATTTAAGACTTTGTCTTCCTCTGTACATAACCAACATGTTACATGTATATTCTTTCATCAGTAAATCTAAAGTCTTGCAAAAATATCCATTTGTCTGTCAGGAATGGGCAAGTGAACAAGCGTGGCTTTGCACATTGCACTAAACAGAAGGAATGCAAAAGAAAAATAGTGTAATAATTTTTTGTAAAATATGTATTTGCTAAAATGTATGTTGTTGATTTTCTGTACAATGTAGTATTTTTTTCTTTGTTTTATTTCTTTATTATTTAGTTATTTTGTCTTTTAGTGATTTTAATGCTTTGAAAAGCAGTTTTAGATTATAAAGTTCAAATTTTCTGCTATTTGTTCAACTAACTATAAAAAGGTAAAGCTGTCAAAAATCCAAACAGAAACAAAGGATGAAGATGAAATCAGGGTGGACATTTCGGTTAGACAATGATCCAAAACACAGCCAATTGGTTAAGAGAGGTGCTAGAATGGCTCAGCCAACCACCTGACTTGAATCCAATGGAAAACAAGAACTAAAGATCAGAGTTATGAGATGAGACCTACAGAACCATCAAGATTTGAAGACTGCTGATATCTGGGGAACAAAATCATACCTGAGCAATGCATTGGACCCCATTCTTCATACAAAGGCATCTTTTAAACAAAGTATTAAATGCATTTCAGTAATTCAGTGTTTTCTCCTTGTGTTATTCTATTGATATTACACATAACTTATTTTTCTTTTGTTTTAGTTTGAATTGTTGTTGAATTGTTTCTGGTACAATTTATATATATATATATAAAGGGCTGGGCCGATAAACAATATCGAATCGCAATACAATTTATGTGAATAACAATGATAAGCTCTGGACTATTTTTTACTTTATATAGATCTAAGAGAGGTGGCACGGTGGCTCAGTGGTTAGCACTGTCGCCTCACAGCAAGAAGGTCACTGGTTTGAGTCCTGGCTGGGTCAGTTGGCATTTCTGTGTGGAGTTTGCATGTTCTCCCCGTGTCCAGACACATGCACTATAGGTGAATTGGATGAACTTAATTGGCCATAGTGTGTGTGAATGAATGTGTGTGGGTGTTTCCCAGTACTGGGTTGCAGCTGGAAGGGCATCCACTGCGTAAAACATATGCTGGAATAGTTGGCGGTTCATTCTGCTGTGGTGACCTCGGATGAATGAAGGGACTAATGTCAAGGAAAATGAATGAATGATCTAAGAGCCAATCACACAGCAGAAATGTGCAACAATAGAAATCTAGAAGTGTGTTGATATTAGAGATGCACCAAATTTTCAGCCACTAAATATTATCGGCCACTGAAAATAGGTTATGTTATTTAATAGACCCTCTAATTTTTGTGGCTTCATTCATTGTTGGGATACCATTTCAAATATAGAAGCATTAACAACTGATAACAAAATATATATTGTTGTTGTTCAATATGGAAATAAATTAATCGCCCAGCCCTAATCTATATATATATATATATATATATATATATAATCTCAGTCTGGTGTCAAAATCTGTGTGTAACAATCAATTGCCTATCACGTCATGAGTCTACCAAATGACTGTGCAGTTTGTACTGTGAGCTTTCTCTTATTTCTTGCACGCTCTCTCACAAGGTCATTCTTCTGAACTGCTGTCAGCAGGAGAGGTATGAATTAAAAAAGCTGTTTCATCTGCTGCTCTATCTGTTTTGGTTTTGTTTTATTGTCCATGGATAGGGAAATAATAACTTGCTGTGGACCAATGTATAGTGTTATATTTTTCACCAGGTTTTATGGTCTCCGTCTGTATGTTATGACAGAACTGAGGCCGGGTGCGGGCCTGCACGTCTGATAAATGGCTTGCTTTGTACTTCCCCCCCCAAAAAAAGAAATCATAATTCCACTTCCTCTCCAAAGCCTGTGCTGTGGCAAGCATGATGGGTGGTGCCATAGGACCCAATATATATGTCTGCCTGCTGCTGGGAGATGTCATAATACAGTGGCTGTGTGTTCGGAATATTTGATATTTGATAGTGGGATGCGTGTATCCCTTTAGCAACTTACTTAAGAAATACAAAACAAGGATCAATTTCACCCTCTGCATCCTGCTTGTCTGAAAATCGTAGGATAGCTGTTATCCCTGGTCAAGCCCCTAAAAGTTGCCCCATTGCCCTTCTTGGCCCTCTTCCTCTCAGGGGTTAAAACACACCTTCCCTCTAAAGGTTACAGAGGTCACACATCTGCATGTGAAATGTGAACCCTTTGACATTCCACGGCTGGTCTGAACCCACTCAAGCCCTTATTGTTAGCTTAAACACTAAAGTCATGCCTAACAAGCTCACCGCAGAACTAAACACGGTAACACAAGCTCTCTCCAGTGACCATTTAAGTGAACATAAAAAAAAAAACCCTAGTGATTAATGAGATGGTCGCAATTACTGTAAATGCAAGGAAAGGTGGATAGAGTGTCACTGCATGTACCTCAAAAAATATATATATACTTCACAAGCTCTATATTGTATATTTATTTCTGGACATGCATGTTAAAGATGTTTGGATATGTACTGTATTTAAATACTTTCTGTATACAATCAAAAACTTCATAATCTAAAATATTTTTAACAAAATATATATAATTTGCATACAGTATATGTATGCATATTATACATATTGTGTCGTTGTTTATTAAGAAAAAAGTAATATCCCATCTTCAAATTAACGATACAAAAGTGATTTATGCACAGAGAACGGATATAATTTGTATGTGAATTGTCTAATGTTTCAAATAGCATTTGTTTAAAATAAGATTAACATTATTCTTTTGTATATAAGATATTGTTACACTGAATACAATTTTAGTAGGTGTTTTCTGAAGAATTAAGGTAAAAATCTACAATGGTCATAATCTACATAATCTACAATGGTCATAACACACACACACAGTACTGTGCAAAAGTCTTAGGCCACTAGTATTATAGTACAACAAACACTTTTAAAGTCGATTATTTCTATATTTTTTTGTAGCATATCAGTTTGAAATATTAATTTACATTTCCAGACATTATTTTTGTCATTAATTGTAATTATACAGTGAGATTATTGTCTGCACAAGGAGTCTGACAACAAACAGCCAGCGCTCCACACAGAGATGTTCATCATCCAGTCTGTCTGGAATGACATGAAAAAACAGAACAAACTGAGACAAACTAAATCCAGAAGAACTGTAGCAACATCTCTATGATGTTTCCAAAAACCTACCTGCAAAGCTACATAAAATACACACAAGTGTACTAAGCGTTTTAGATGCAAAGTGTGGTCATACCAAATGTTGATTTGATTTAGTTAATATAAGTTAATTGATAAATAAAATGTATTTATGCATAATTTTGGAAAGCATCCTCATTTTACAGCATTTTTACACAAGTGCCTAAACCTTTGAACAATACTGTAGCTTTGCAGGGATGTTTTTTGGTCTACTTCACTTTGTCAGGCAGGTCCTATTTGAAGGATTTCTTGATTGCGAGCAGGTGTGGCTGTAATCAGGCCTGGGTGTGGCTAGAGAAATTAAACTCAAGTATGATAAACTACAGTTAAGTCAAATTTTAACAGGGGGTGCAGACACTTTTTCACAAAAGGCTATGCAGTTTTGTATTTTGTTTTCCCTTCTTTTCGAAACCTTCATTTCAAAATTTAACTTTGTGTTTACTTGATTTATCTTTGACTAATATTTAAATATGTTAGAAGATCTGAAACATTATAGTGTGACATGCAAAAAAAAAGAAATGAGTAAAGGGGCAAACATAAATATATGTGTGTGTTTAGTTAAACAGATATATTCTACTTTTGTTGTTTTTATGGCTGAATAAAAATATACTTGTAGAGATGGGGGAGCAGGAGAGATGTTAGGGCTTACAGCTTGCACCAGCGCACCTTTTTGGTGTTAAAGCAGTACTGCTGGTATTTCCTAAACATGCATAGCATAGAAGAGTTTGAAATGCATAGACACAGCTTTTAAAGGAATCACGCAACATAATTTACTAACATTTGTGCTTCTCAAATTATGTGTATTTGCTGCATTATTTAATGCCTAAAAAGCATGTTTTAAATTTGGAACTTGAAATGGCTACAGTTGTTGTTAGAGGAGGCTGCACCTTCAAAGAGCAGAGTGTGTGGTGTAAGGTAGATAGTTGTTTGTTCCAAGTCAATGTTATATACCTGAAGCAAATTTAAAATGATGTATTGATAAACAATAGGCCTATATTCAGATGATGTGTTCTTCTGGCATTCCGAATAAATTGATACGTGTGTAAAAAAAAAAAACTAAAATACTGGACTGTCCTGGGAAATACCGGTCATCTGGCTATTAATAAGAATTGGAGAACAAAAAGCTGGGATTTCACATTCTGCATTTTCACAGTCCCTTATTTCAGCTCTATTTTTTTCTCCTGTGATGACAACCTAATCAAAAATAACCAAGCTCATTGTAGAACAAAATCCATCCATACACATTTGGTATCGATGAACTTGCAGTGGAACTAAATCGAACTCTCGCCTGCACAATCTTAGTTTCCTCAGACAGCATGTGATCAGTTGTGGACTATTACATAGGCTAACTTTTTCATAGTTAATACTGATTCTTTTTTTTACCCACACACATATTTCTCTATCCCAAATGTGTTTATAATTAGTAAATCTGACCCTTAAACTTTAAAGCTAATTTAAACTACATTTGCAACTCAAGCTTGCACTTCATCCCTCTCCATTTCGAACAGACTAAATTAATTTGTTCGTTTAAGTATATATGGATAGGTAAATATTTTGTTAATCATGATGAAATGTATTTTGTTTGATGAATTGTTTTAAGTTTATGATATTTTGTTAAAAATAAATCAATCAAATCACACTCTCAAATCTCATCCACTGTTAAAAATCCAGGGTTCCATACAATTCATTCATGTTGTCCCAACACAAATCTATTAAGTTAACAAATTTAAGTTGAACATAAAACAATTAAGGTGCAAAATTGTTCCAGCTCATTTTAAATTAGCAGTTTGAACAAGCAGCAAAAATCTTTTTTTTTTGACTGTACCCTGGTCAGTAATCATAGGTAAACCCATCCCGTTTGCAATGCCTTCCGAGCACTTCAGCTCTCATAATATCCATAAAATGGAAGAGTGCAGCTTTACTTGAACTAATAAAAAGAGAGCTTACAGACGGTGATTGATGATCTTCATAGAGAGGTGGATCGCTCTCATCTTTCTTGAGATTTTTACCACTGCCTTGTTTGCAGTCATGTGCAATCAGAGGATCCGGGGGGGGTGTGGGGGGTAACAAATGTTTGATGTATGATACTCACACTTCTTTTGTCATAGATACATCTCCTGCCTTGGATCTTCCTTCCCAACCGTGGCTCAACACATCTGATACTTTGACTGTGAATCCTGTGAACAATCTGTTTGTTTTTGTTTGTTTTTTTTTCTCCCCCAAGTGGTGGGAATGTCTGCACTCGGGGGATGGGCCAAGACGTGCACATTTGTCCAGTTTGAGCTCTGCCAAGAGGTCATAGTAGAAATAACAACGAACCACAGCAATACCCCCCAAATGAATGCATACAAACTCACATACACTGGCTCACCTACACATGCTAACTCTTTTAACATCCTCCTATCAAAGATTAAAAGTTTTTTCAGATGAGGTATGGGCCCTTTCCCTCCCTTTGAGGACTTAATATCCTTCATAGCATGCCAAGAACGCACAACTTTTTAAATAATATAAATCACGTTTATGGGATCGGCTGTTTGCCTACTTTAACTCTTCTGCTGCATATCAACGACAGAGGAAATCCTCCTGGTGATGGTTGGGATTTGCTCTTGTAGTGTGTTAAGGATAGAGGAAGGGACATGGGCAGGCATCTTTCTCATGTGGCCTCTGTTCTGTTTGATAAGAAGCATCATCCAATGCGGAAAGCACCTTGGCTTAGCACATTTGACTTTTAAAGCCTTTTCCCTCCCAAAAGCAACACAATTTCTCGGCCTTTAAGGGAACCCGGCAAGCTTTTATGAGATTTGTTTGTAGCTGCACCTACCATTCTCGAAGAGTCATGCTGTCCGAATTCAAATGCGGGGCGATTTTACGACGTGACAAAAATGACCCTGTCTTAGGCTGTCTGATAAAATGAATAAAGGGTCGAGGTGATGGAGTCCAATTACAGGCATAAATTGAGGTAAATTGTAACCCAGGTTGACGTGGCCTTTCTTGCTCATGTCCTTTCTTAAACTTGGACTTCTAACAAGAGTCATCTCATATTCATAGCTTATACACTGCTCGTCCTCAAACTCACCGTCCTCTCTCTCCCTCGCTCTTCCTCCCGTGGAGCAGAGGTACCTCCTCCAGTTGTCAGAGGATCCCGAAATGATTGATTGTTTCTCAGTGTGTCCTGACAGGAAATGTAGTAGCGTGGGGCCCCTAGGGTCCGGGAAGCCAGCGCCTCCTGATTAAGACCCCCACAGTAATCATTCCCACTGAGCCAACCCTACACAACACCCGTCAACAGCACAAAAAAGAGAAAGGGAGTGAAACAGTGCTTTTCTTTTCTTTCGAGATAACACTGCCATCGCTAAGAGGCTGCTGAAAGTTTTCAATGCAGCCATCTCATTCACACCCGGGTTAAAGAGTAGTTTATATCAGTTGCAACTCAACAAAGTGGAAAAGCAAAAGGTCCTACACCCAATAAACTCTCGCTCTCCCTTGCCAATGTAAACCAGACGAGCTCTAAACCCATTACAGGCGCGTAATAGCATTAAAGATAAACATCTTATTGTTCCAGAGAGAGGAAGAGAGCAAAATGAATGAGCCTTACTCAGTATTACATGAGTGAGGTGAGAAAAAATTCTAATTATGCTGAAGTTGGTAGTAGCATCGCCATTGTGCAGAAGATTTGACTCCTGAAGTCACCATACCATCTAAAACAGAAAACAAGAATGAGTTAACCCTATTAAAACTATACACTTTTCATCTATCGCAGCTTGCAATTGTGCTTTAAACAACAACTAATATGAACAGTCTTCCATGCTTGTGCACTTAAAAAAACATTTATCAGTCAACAAATACTTTTTATCCCTCTTTTAAAAAAAAAAAAAGAAAAGAAAAAATACGTTTATACTTTGGAAATCTTTTGTTTAAAGGGTTTGAAAAGTTCAGGCCCCCCCCCAACAAAAAACCCCCAAAAAACTAGTGATGTACTTATCTTTAATGCATCTTAGGTTTATATGACTTTCATCTTTAGGCTGAATCCAATCTGATCTAATATTTAAAAAGTATTTTGTGCTTTTCAGATTTACAATGACAACTGGCAGGTGTTTTACTTTAACAGTCCAAAACATGTCCAGTAGAGTTCATCTATCCATAATAAAAAGTGCCTCGCATGGCTTCAGGGGGTGAATAAAGGTCTCCTGTAGCGAATTGTTGCATTTTTGGGGAAAAAGATTTCCATAAACTTTAGACTTTTTTGTCTTTCATGTATGATGTAGGACATATACACAGCGCATGCTCCATTTACCTCTTTTCAGCCAAAGATGTAGGATGTATGCACATGCACATTTACCTTTCTCCATTGTGCTTTCACTTTGGTCTGAACTGTAGCACATGCAATATTGAGACAAATGTGGAGGCGCAGTGAAGAGGTAAACTGTGTAAAAGCCAAAGGTAATTTTTAAAATAACTCAGACCGGATTCAGCTGAAAGAAGAATCTCTCTGTACATCTTGGATGCCTTGTGGATGAGTAATACATAGGCTAATTTAAATTTTGGGTGAACTAACCCCATAAGGCCTGCATTCTCACATCAAACTTCTTTTTCATTTACAGCTTATGGATAAGTAGCTTTGCAGTAATATAATGTTAGCAAACATGCCAATGCCACCTCCTCTCCTTAGTGCGCAGTTTAGATAAATATGAAATTGTGTGCTATGAACTTACAACTAGATAAACTAGATACACTTAAGATGACAGCACAATATGTACACAATTTCAACCTTAATTTAGAATTTTTATCCATTTTAAGTTTCATGTTGTCAATAAGTTGTAAAACTTATTAACTTTCAATCATTATTCCACAAATGTTGATTAAACTGAACTTGATTTAGACCCAAATATTTATGTTATGTAATCTTTGGTATTTAGACAAACACAATGTATTGTTACATGTTGAATCTTACAAAGCCATATTTTCTTCCTAATCCCTTCACAGATCTTATATACCTCAAATAATTTGAACAAATCCCAGTAAACCCCAAAGCTATTTGTGCCATAATTTGTGTAAGGCACTGACTTATTCCACAAGCAGATGTAAAACATTACCTTTGTTTTTGTGTTTCTTTTTTGTAGCTAATGCTATTTTTTCAAATGGTTTTAAAGTATAGAAAGGAATGCATTATTTCCCTGAATACTCTGTATATGAAACATACAACGTGGCATAAATAAAAATCTGTATCCATGAATGTTTTAAGGCACATACGTTAAGTTTGAAACCAATAGGCCTATTTAATAAAAAAGCGTTCTTTTCCATTCATATACTGGAATTCATTAAAGCAAATGTGCGGCAGTGATTACAGTTAGATGCTGAGCCCAGCTCCAGAATCGAGGTGTATAAGGTGCAGGAATCATAATCAAAGTTTGGGCCCATTCCAACATCATGCATTACCGGCTCTGGGCTCTGTTGAAAGATGGATCATCACACACTTAAATTCCACAAGTGGAATCACTTGTCCCTCATTTCGCTGAGGTCATAGTAATTCAGTCTTTGACTGATCATATTCTTAGGCACAGCTCCACATGCTTCCATGTCACTTCTAATGCATTTCTTGTTTATTAATTAACTTTCTGACACATATGCCGAGTGGCAAATATTGATTTTCTTGGTTAGCTTTAATTGATCTTGTGCTCCACTAATAATATGTTAGAGATGGAGTTAGAGTGTTCTGTAAGTATATAACAGACTTTGAGCCTGCTCAGATATCTATAGCCCAAGTGCTACATTTTATCCTGACATGTTTTAGTGAGAGTTAACTTATGCAGTGCTGTCTGTCTCAGTGACGGTTGTGCAGTTCAGCATGGACAAGCCCAGCTATTGCATCTGTGTCTGGGAGAGCAGTGTTGTCTTGAGAAGCACCAATCCAGTCGCGTCCCTCCCTCAGAGTCCCAAACACAGATGGTTCCAGCTGCATCAGCCACAGCATGGTGCAACATCTGACAGCGCCACACAGATACACACACTGATATAACCATAGAGAAAACCTTTTCTGGTTAATAACAACCGAAACTAGCAACCGAATGCTTATAACAATGATGTTAGAATGACAAAAGATCAACAACTATGAATTACTATAATTATTTAGCAATAGTTTCTTTAAGTTTTAAAAATTTATGTTTTCTTGGAAATTATTAATTAATGCACATTTTATTCAATTGATTTAAATGACAACCCTAATATGTGGAAACACACTGTGCTATATGTATACAATTGCTTGCAATTAATCTAACAGAAAAATAATGGCTTTAGCTATTAAAGAAACTATTGCTAAATAATTATA